>CAHIKZ030000880.1:827500-890000 GCA_903632075.3 Acanthosepion pharaonis
CGATTCGCCAATGCGGCGTTCTAAATGACTGACCCTGAAAATTTAGGACGAGAACGCACTCACACACAAGCACGCATTCAAACACACACCCACCCACGCCATACCCACAATCACAAAACATATATATATATATATATATATATATATATATATATATATATATATATATCATAATATTCCATATATTTGGTTATAATTTATTACATTGCAATCGTAATCACGATTCAATTCATTAGACCCACAAATTTTGTAGGCCTGATGAATTCAATCGTGATTATGATTCCAATGTAATAAATTATAACCATGGAATATTAGTGTTTGAGCCTTTATATTATATTCGTCCTCTGTCCTGTACATTGAGTTCTTCTTGGATCTATTCTTGAATTTATATATATATATATTTATATATATATATATATATATATATATATATAGATAGATAGATATATGTGTGTGAGATATATATATATATATATATATATATATATATATATATATATATGTATATAAATAAAAAGAAAGAACAGTAAGATATAAAATCCGGTGTTCTTATAGATATTTTTATTTTTACAAAATAGTGCTCAATGTAAATTTACAGAGCATTAACCACTATTGATCAAGTCCATGGCCATTTCCAGAAATCTTCTATGATGTCTCTTGTACATCTACAGTGATTATGATCATGGAGAGTGCACGTGACGTAAAATGTCTCGATCAATTTGAAATAATGCATACAAACGGTTTCAGTGTACCTCGACATTTTGAGGTTGGTCGTACTTTGTAAAAGATGATCCGTATGTTGCAGGAGGAATTATATTACCAATAGCTCTATTGCCATGAGGTTATTCCATGATAGCTTTATCGGTTCAGTATCACGTAGTCCAAACACATTAATTGAACTGAGAAACAGCAGTAGCTGTTTGCATGTCTTAACCGTAAATTTTTTTTTTTTCAGCCACCATGTCTCTTTTTCCGTTTTGGACCCTGTTTGTAAAAAGCTAGTTGCCTATTCTGTCAAGGCCAGATCAATTAATTTGTGTCACCCATATAATCTCCTTGGTTCGCAAGCTGCATTCTACATCTTGGGTAGTTTTGGTATCTCTCTGTATTCTCCAGACGAACACATCGGCTGAGTCCCTCATAATCGTGTGAAGGCGTAACTTCCCGACCTTGAACTCCTCCTGCAATGACGATGTAAAAATTTGCAGGTTTCTGATATTGATATAAATTCCCATTGTCGATAAACATCGGGAGAACTCCAAACCAATTGCACAGGTAAGTGTTGATATACTTTTGAGACTGCTTAATTCGAGGCAACGTAATATTATACGTCGGGTCAGCAAACAATGTTAGTAGCATCAACCCTTTATCCACATGTTTGTAAAAATCTCAACTCGAAATAAACTTAGAAAATTAATTCATAGAGAGTATAAATCTTTTAATCTTAACGTAATAATTAATTCCAACATCAAACAATATGTTTTCTTAGAGGTAACTTAAAATTTAGATCTCCATAATTTTCAGCCTTACATAAAAAAACAATGCCAACCGGATTTATATCCACACTAACTCCAATCATCCATCCTCTGTAATCCAATATATTCTATCATTTGTTAAACGACGTATTATGCAATACTTATCCAACAAAGCGATATTCGAGAAACATAAAACAGTTTGTAATAAACTCTTATTGATAGATGGCTCAGATTTTCTGAAATTAACGTTGTAGAAGATTATTGTATTTCCCGGAAAAAAAGCAGAACCAAGAAGATCATATGGTATACAACTCCATTCAATCAATTAGTTCGTACTAAGTTGTGGCACAAGTTTCTAAACTTAACTGATAAACCTTTTCCTAAAAGTAATTCATTAAGTAAAATTTTCAATCGGAATACTCTAAAACTTAACTGTAGTATACTAGTAATCTAGCGAAAATAATTAAATCTTACAGCAATAAAATATTGAAAGTATATAACAGTAATAACAGTAAGGTTCCTACTAATTCTAATTTGTCTAGTATAACTAACCTATGTAATTGTAGTAACCCTGACCAATATCTTTACTCTAACAAGTACTTAACGAAATCCCTTGTGCATATGTGTTCTATTTCATTAATTAAAAACCCAGGTTTGTTAAAATATATATTGGTAGCACAAAGAATGCTTTTAAAATAAATTTATATAATCATTTCCCCTCCTTTACTAATGCCAAGAAACGAAATATGACCTAACTTTCTAAATAATTTTGTAAATTGAAAGAGGAAAACAAAACACCTAAAATTGAATGAAAAATTCTCAAACAAGCCAGAACCTGTAGATCCTTGACGGACCATGTTTCCTTTGTCTACAGGAGAAAATGCACATAAGTAAACGCTTGAATTGCGATCAATTATTAAATCAAAGATTTGAAACAATGGTAAATTGCAGGCACATTAAGGAATTAACCTTACAATTCTGCTAAAAGTTGTAACTCAATAATCACTCGTATTATGTTATATTACCTTTATACAAACATTATAAGGTTATCCTTAGTGGTTTATACTAGATTAAGGTATTAAATAGGTTAGTATTCATAAATGACTGGTTGTAAGATTAACCGTGAATGGACTTATAATTATTTTACTGGTGGTGCTGTTTGATAAGAGTTTTTAAGTTAAAATAAATATATAAAAATCACATAATAAATTTATTTTTATTCTAATTTATAATGTAAACTTGGTATATTTAAGTAGTTGTTTTATTTGTATGGTTTTTCTTTTAAAGTGTCTGTTATTTGCGTACTGTATTTAATTTTGATTAAATACGTGATTTAATTCAAAATACCATAGAGGTTGCAATGCTACAATATATCTAAAATATGTTCGACCTTGACGCGTTATATTTCCGTTTAATTTTGAATTCTCCATCTCAACGTGTCTTCATTGGCTAACCTGGTATCGACAACTTCCATATCTTATTTTCTTCTCTTCATTTTTTTCTTTGTATCTGTAAATTTTGGATAAGCCCTCCCTTTCTTTCTCCTTTCTTTTCCTTCGCTCTCTAGTAAGGATTATTTCTTATACATTCTTATGCCTTTCTTTTCTTTCCTTTTTCTATTACTTTTATTGATTTCTTATTGCCTTCCTTTTTTACTTTATTCTTTTTCTGTCTTTCCATATATATATATATATATATATATATATATATATATATATCACATATATATGAACAAATTTTTCAGCGCTCTTTTGGCAACTGTTTGTTCATTTTAAATGAAGACATTAAAAATTATGATCATTATAATTTTCAACTGGTGCATGATTATTTCGTTCTATTTATTTTTATTCCTTTACATTCAAAATCTGTAAAATATACAAAGAATTCTAAACACGATTTTCTAACACATCGGCCACCTACATTGCCGTGTATTCTATATTAATATATACAAAATGTAGTGAAAATAGATAAATATGTATATGTAAATATATAAAATATATATGCATATCTATATGTAAATACATAAAATATGTGTTGAAAAAATCTATAATGTATATAAATAAAAAATAATAGTAATTTTTTACAAATATCCATTGTAAATAATAATAATACATCTTAAAATAATAGAATTTGATAAAACCATAAGATTACAATTTCTACTGTTAAAAAAATACTTCAGAATTGATTTTTGTAAGAATGGTGCCTACCGGTGGCAGTTTCATCTACTAAACTTTTTCCGTTCTCAAACAATAGCGGTATATTTTCAGAGAAGGCACCATTTTTTTTTTTTTTTTTTTTTTTTACTTTTAAACTTTGATCTAATGAAATACTGACAGCCTTTATAGTTTTGTCTATTTTCGTAACATTATGAACCCATACGGATATATCTGTGTCCCTAAGGGAGGATTTAAAGCCGCAAAAATAATATAATATATTTAGATATTCTTGACTTGACACGATTTTGGCAACCATCCAGTCGCGCAAAGCGTGTTTCGTGTTAACCTACCAACTAATATTGATCACATTTATGATATTTTTATATCTGTTTACTTGCTTAAAGTTTTATGTAATAAAATGAAGCTGTTAAAATTTAAAAAAAATTCTATTGTTTTGCAAAACCTCTCTCTAATTTGGAGAGTTTCCTGATCCTACATCAGAGTATGTATCTACTCATCAACACTATGTGTCTTATTAACACGGGTTAAAAGTGAAGTTTACTTTTAGTTCAAGTAAAAAAAACAAAAAAGATTTCGTTAAGTATATGACAATTATAGAATTTAACCGTGAAAGCTAAAAAACAATCTATCGAAAAACTAACACAGAATCTAATCATTTCAATATTTCAGTGTGACGAAAATTCGAGGCAGTGGTTAGGAGAAGGTGGAAGTTATTTGTTGTAAGGTAAGAAGTTTTATAAAATTAAATCCGAAACTTCTTACTTTAATTTGGGATTATATGAAGAATGAAATATTGATTTAAAATTAAAAGCGCAATAAAAATTGGTCAAGAAATAAATCTAAAATATATAGATAGAAGGATGTAAGGAATTAATGGAAAGACAGTTGGGTAGATATTAATGTCAACTGTATGTTTCTTATTAACACTGGTTATAAGTGAAATTTGGTTTGAGTTCAATTAAAACAAAAAGGATGTCATTAAGTATATCATAATTACTTTATATTCCATGATGTATTTAAATTAAAACATAAAAATAAAAGATCGAATAAAATACTCATATAACAGCCACAGAAATGCAGACTGTAAGAGATTATCTATTACCGATATTCCAAATCTCTATAAAAAAAAGAAGCGATTTTCAGCAATCTATGTATTTTCCAAAGGTCTTTTTTCACTATTCAAAGTCATTTTGAATTTCATTATCTGTTGAAACTTGACTAATGCATGGAATAATAATGCAACACAAAATGTACTTAGAACAAAATGTACTTAGAACAAAATGTATTGAAACAAGAAATTGTACACAATATTTACATATAGTCTTTTGTATATTCTTGGGAAGATCGTTCCTGGAGAATGGGTTGACTGAGTCGCAGTCGGGCAGAGACTCTGGATTGAATCTCTTGATTCCTCTCCTCGTCTTCCCGGTACCAACCATATTTATATGGTCGGTACTCCACTATGCAAATTAGGTGGATCCTACCACAACATTACCATAGCTAGATATAGCTGTCCATGTGAGTAACACTAAAATAATGTTCTAATGTTGAGAAGAAGACGTAGAAGAAGAAGATGAAGAAGAAGACGAAAAAGACGAAGAAGAATATGATGAAGACGAAGAAGTAGTAGACAAAGAAGAAGAGGACGAAGAAAAAGAAGAAGACGAAGAAGAAGACGAAGAAGTAGTAGACAAAGAAGAAGACGAAGAAGACGAAGAAGTAGTAGACAAAGAAGAAGAGGACGAAGAAGAATAAGACGAAGAAGAAGAAGACGAAGTAGTAGACAAAGAAGAAGAGGACGAAGAAGAAGAAGACGAAGAAGTAGTAGACAAAGAAGAAGAGGACGAAGAAGAAGAAGACGAAGAAGTAGTAGACAAAGAAGAAGAGAACGAAGAAGACGAAGAAGTAGTAGACAAAGAAGACGAAGAAGTAGAAGACAAGACATAAAACAAACCACGAGGACTCACGACCATAGCCCACACCTTACAAATGTCTTAATCTATGTAAAATATGTGTGATTTTTTAAAAATTTAAAATTGCTTAGTGTAAAATATCATGGTGACATTTCTGACCTTAGGACCCGTAAAGAAATGAGTACAGAACAGAAATGAAAGTAAATAAAATAATAAGAGTAAAGAATAAAAGGGAATTTCAAGTGAAAATCAAAATACACCTTCTAAATCTGAAAAAAAATAAAACAAAATAGATGCAATGGAACACATGCAGAAACTATGACAAGATAAGTCTCTTCATTGCCAATATTCTACCTGTACAAAAGCTGATGTAGATAAACCCCGTACCTGTCACTGATTAAGTAGCGCAGGTATAAAATCTGAAATCGAGTGATCTATTCTTACTACACATGAACAATGTTTGATAAATCGTGCTTTCAAGCAGACATACTGACATATTGTTAAACCGAAGTCCAAATTTTATTTTTCATAAATATCCAGATTGAATTGACCATTTTGCATCAGGTCGAATGGTATTAGCACCAAGTGAATATAAACTTCGGCATGACAAATTGGGCCAATATCTGCACTGGGATATCTGCTACTTTTACGGAAAGGAAACTGCAAGAATCTGTTAAGAGCAGCTCATAGACCTAATTACAGAGACAGGATCTGTAAAAACTTTATGGAAATTCACAATACGTCCATTCGGAACAATCAAAACTAATCGCCCAGACATCGCCAGACATAAAAAGAGAATGTGTTTTCTTAGTGACATGGCAGTCCCTGCAGATTTTACTGTATCTGTGACGATCTTCAAATGAACTATGAAATTACAAGGACCTTGGAGTGAAAATTCAAAACCTGTGGCACATGAGGTCATTAATAATTCCAGTTGTATTTGAAATCTTCTCTATGACTGGAAAATATTCCGATAAACTCAGTAAAGGAATCAATAGTAACACATGCATAACAGAAAAGGAAAAAAAATTATTCACAATTACAACTGACGCTTTATCCATGTAAAATATGTCCGATATTAGGTTATTTTTTTTTCACAAAAATGTCCTGCGGATTATAACATGATGGCATTTCTAACCTTAGGTCTCATCTTGGGACAGCGAAGGAAATGACTATACAATATAAATGAAATTAAATGAAATAATAATAATAATAATAATACAGTAAATTATAACTTCAGTTAGATAATACTATTATTTTTATTAATAATACAGTAAAGAATAAAATGATGATGTCATCTTACCATTATTTCACATTTTTATATTATTCGATAAAGTCTCAATAATATCTAGTTAACAATATTATTCTACTGTGACGTCCCCCGGTGCCGTGCTGTCCTAGTCGCGGCGCCAATTGTGACGTCACCCCGTCTGTCTCCGCGCCGTCGCCGTCCTATCATGTCTTGTGACGACCAATGTGACTTGGCATTGGTCGCGGCACCAAATGTGACGTTCTAACCTTTTGCTGATTCGGATGGGAATCTGGTTATATTCGGTATCAGCCTTGTCGTTCCCAGCTCGCCTCCAACGTCTGGTTACCGAAGTAACTGTTTTGATTTCTAGTCTAACCTACCCACGTTGTGATTTGAACTTAGGTAGACTAAATCAATAGGGTTGCCGGGCCGTAATGCAAGCTGCGACCGGACAAGGGTATCACCGCACAAGTATATGTAAAAGAAAATGAAGTAATAACTCGAAAAGTTCAAATTTGTTAAGAAAAGGATAACAATATTTTATATCTGGTTGCTGAATACAGGACTGATCTTTCTCCCAAACCGCTATATGGATTCGTGACACGTTTTGTTTGTTAGGCGAGTCTTAACATCTTAAGTTGTTTGTTCTTTAAGAAACTGGTTCTTGGTGTATCTTATGGCGATATTCGTAAAACTTGTTTTGGTGGTGTGAGTCTAAGTCGTTCTTCAAAAATAAATTGTTCTTGGTTAGAAGTGGAGGTCGTCATTGCGTGGAATCTTAGTCAGCTTACTGCAAGGCGGGTCTTCAGAGCTCTCAGCACAACTGCAAACTGCAACTGCTTGCCTGTCTGTCTCCAACCCCAACTGCGAACTGCCAACTCAACTGCCGTCCACTCGTTGCAACTCTGCTTATATGGACGCCGACCAAAACCGGGGTGTGCCTGTCGGGGTCTGGGGTTCCTTGATAAATATAAATCCGCATTAAGGGTTTTTCTTTGTTCTCTGTCAGGAAGAATTATTAATTTCCATTTTTAGAAGTCTTTCGTCCTCTCAAATTCTTCATTTCTCATATTGGTATCTCACCCATACCCTCAGAGGGTGTCAACGAGTTTCCCCTCTCTCTCACAGTGGCATCTCATAACGAGCCCTTCAGGGGGCGTCAACAGGCCTCCTCTCCTTCTTCACATGATTACCTTCGCCTACCGCTCACGCCACCATTCAGCCAATGAGCGCCCAGCAGTGTGGGTGTGGCTAGACTAGCCTCGGTTTAAAAAATCTTGCTCAAAAAAAAAAAAAAATATATATATATTTTCCTTTTTTTTCTTTTTCCTTTCTTTCTCATTCTTCTTCTCGACAACAAATCCTAATGGGTCAGTCTTTCTTTCTTTGTAACTCTGCGGTTGGTACAACGGACATTTTTGTTTTTCGCGACCCAATTAATTTTTATCTCTTAGAATTCTGTCCTGTAGGTCACCTGACCGACCTGAAACCTTCACCATTGCCATGGGCAGACTGGATATATCTTATTCGGTGCGTCGTCATAACTTAAATTAAACCCGGCAGAAACGAGATCTTACTTTCTTCGCTATTGAAAATAAAATCTTTATCATTTCTCCTTGTTAGAAAAAAAATAACATCGTCTTTTCGTGATAGATTCTTATCACCAAATTTGATTCTGGCCTTTTTTTTCTTTTTTTTCACGCAACCCTAAATAGTGTCACACTACACACACACACAGAGTTATATATATATATTGTTATATATATAAAATTTATATATATATATATATATATATATATATATATATATATATATATATATATATATATATATATATATATATATATATATATATATATATATATATATATATAATTAACAGGTTTAAAATAGCGAAAAAAACATATTTTAAACCAGTTAATTTATAATATCTATGCTCTATAAATTTACATTGAGCACTGTTTGGTAAAAATAAAAAAATATCAATAGGAACACCGGATTATATATCTTACTATTATTTTATTTATATATATATATATATATATATATATATATATATATAAATTTTTACACGGATTATTATATATATATATATATATATATATATATATATATATATATATATATATATATATATATATATAATTGTATAATTTTTGCTGAACAAGTTCATAGTTTTGTGAACTTTCAACCCATAGCAATGGATATGACAAATGGTGCAGTTAATAAGATCGTAACTAAGACTGTGGTGCATAAATTACATATTTATATTAATTTTGTTTTTTAAATTGATTCATTTCTCTTCTTTATAAAAACACGCTATTTAGAAGCCAATATTACACTTATTTTACATTTTCTTTAAATGCAAAATATTTATTTTTCTGCTAATATGAGATAGGCATTATTTATATATTTTTTAGACGTAACATTAGCTGGTAACATTTAAATGTTATCAGCTAATTTTTCCACATTGAACCTATAAGAACTACGTCAGAGGCGTAATTAACTACTAAGCTCTGATCATTTAGCTTTTTGGAGGAACACTCAACGACTTCTATATCTGCATATATATTTAATAGAAATATGAATATCTCCTTAGGCAACTTGTTAATATAAAGCGGAAAGTAGGTAGGGCTGATAAGCAAGCCCTGGGGAACGTCGGCATTGATCACATGGACTTCAGAAGATTAACCTTTAACAATGACCTTCAACGGACCAACCTGTGAGGAATGACTTAATAACTGTGTAAACTCTTCCAGAAATTTCGTATTAGGAAAGATTATATAGCACCCCCAGGGTGCACATTATCAAAAGCCTTTGATGTATCTAAGGCAACTGCCCTTGTGATTATTTTTACTGCCTAACTTATGTGAAATATCTGTCGGGCAGCGGCAGTGCACTTACAATTTCTAATTTGATGTTATCATTTATGTTAAAAAATGTTATCAAAATGTTTGTTAATATTTTAATGACGCGGATTGTTTTGTGCTAATTATATAAAGTCGTGAAATACAAAAATGTTCAGTCTTCAATGAATCGATAAAATGTTAAACTTTGTAGTTTGCTACACTCAACCATCCATAGATTTGTACAGTGTGGTGATGAGGAATGGAAATGTGCACTTGACAAATTATATGAGACATTCAGTACTGTGAAAAAAAAAATCCGGAAGAAACACAAGGACGGCAGAAATGAAGAAAAGAACTTAAAAACAAGAACAAAAAAAGGGGAACGAATTAAAAATAAATAAATAAAAAAAAAAATCCTAAGAAAATAAATCTTGAAAAATGCAACGAACATCATTGAAACTTTGATCTAACATTCCGTTGTTATTTAAACTTTGATACAAATCACATCAGAAGAGCATACCACTTAAAACCTAATTTGCAAATGATTTATACAAAAAAAGTGAAAGATTTGGCTTCCGAATGCTGATAAAAAATGGCGGACAAGATACAACAATATTTAACCGTTTTTATTTTTTTAGATAACCGCTCGGCAAACAATTGAGACAGTGATCAATACAATTGATCGCTTATTGGATAAAGACTTTTTATATCAACTAAATTGACAGACAGAATATCTCTAAAGGTCAGACGACACTGTGAAATATGAAGAGCAATGGGCGCTCCATGGATGTTAGTTAATTAATCATCATTTGGTGGAGGTTGAATCGAAGGAATATAACAATGCTGCTAAACACATAACGGATCTAATACGCCATAATTGCCTTTATATTAACAAAAGAAAAAAAAAAAACGTAAATAATATAATGGAACGGAAAATTTAATTTTTCTGTTTTCAAGACTATTTAATAAATTTTGTAACTTATATCTATAAAAGCAGACCATATATTTCTAACGGAAACACATATTTAATAAAATGAATAAGTTTGTCCATCACCCGCACGTATATAAAGGTTTCGTTTAAGCTTTAATAAATGAGGTAAACATATAATTTTTGTTCTTTATCCTATCTTATCCTATATATTATATATATATATATATATATATATATATATATATATTTCAATTTTTCTATATTCCAGTTAAATGAATGAATATCCATATTCAAAGACTATTTTTCAGTAAAATAGAGAATGAATATATATATATATATATATATATATATATATATATATATATATATATAATAAAATTGAAAGTGTAATTTATCAGAATTTGTTTGGATCAATTCTTACTGCCTAAATGCTCATTACACACAGAAACAAACACAAATGCAAATTGTATAGTTGACCCGAATAAAATATCCAAACAATATCACACGACATGGCTTTTAGGGTTTGGTTTGTTTTTTGTTTTACGGCATATTAAACTGAATTGGTTATTTAATGCCGACAAAATTGTTATTGCTGATATTATGTTTTGCTTCAAAAATCTATTTCTGGGAATATTTTTCCTTGAAGAAAACGATAGCTGGTCATATTTTTTCAAAGAATGTATAAATGTTTGTATTGCTGGTATTTTTTTAAAGTATTGCTGATAATAATTTTTTCCTTCAAAAATTATTGCTGGTAATATTTTTTTTATTACAAAGTATTTCTAGTATTAAAACCTATTTTCACACAAGTTTGGATGTTAACTATTTGCCCATAGTTGAGACCCTAACAGTTGCTACCACCCCGGGTCTGGGTGGACCTGGGAACATCAGCGATTAAGAGGTGGTTCCACGATCCTAAAAAAACCTCTTAATCAGTGGCCTTGCTGTTGGACGTAGTTTATCGTTTTACCCAGAACCGGATGTAGTTTATTGTCATACCCAGGACAAGGCGGTTAGGGATATATCAGAATTATATGGACTGAAGTTACTGGTAGAAATATATGTTGCGTATATTCTCGTGAATGGTATGAGGAATGAAGAACCAAATTTAAAACCAAAAAAAAAAAAAGAAGAAAATAACGTTTTCAAACAGTTTATCTCAACTCAAATAACTCCTATTTGCTACATCAAAAATGCACATATACGCAGTTACAACAATAGATAATAAAACCAAATATATTCAGATACTGGTAAAAGTTTTTTGTAAAAATGCATTGGATATGTCGGCAATATTTCTTCCTTTAGGAATAAACTTAATTGAACATATTTTGTCTCAAAGCTCGGAAATTGCCGATGATTAAAAAAATAATAAAGAGAATGAATAATACATGTTATATTTTGATAGCTGTAATGTTCAAGAAACACATTTCAGCAAAAATTCCAAAATAAGTTTTGAAACGGAAATTAGGAGAAGAAACACAATTTCTAAACATAGATTCATTTCTTTTCTCTCGTAAAAAATTAAATGCTTTAGTAAATTATATGTAGGACAGTTAGAATTTAACGGATACTATTTTTCCACTTAAAACATATACATACAGAAATTTGTACTGCTGAGTCGTATTATACTGATTGATAAAATTAATTCCCTGATTTTAACTTAAGTCAGTCAGTTATGTGCCATGCGTGATACACGCTTAGGCGATCATGTATCATTTGATACATGACTGACGAGGCAGATTTTTTTTTTCCCGCAGTAGGTTGTAATTTCTTTCTGCGGTAGACCATTTGCCATCCAAGGCTATAGAACCCGGTCTCTCCTGCTATTTACTCATAGCTAGGGTGGGGGAAGAAGAGGATTCCTACCGTTCCCAAGGATATTAGCACGTAAATGAATATAATGATTTCGACTGGAATTCGAACTCGGCTCTCCGATTCCTCAATCCGAGCCGCTATCGATTACCCCGTTCATTTGCTTTTAGCTTCACGCTGTCATATTATAATTAATTCATATTATACGGTTCATCAGTTCATCAGATACACTATAATCTAATGCTAATTGATAGATCAAAGTTATAGAATAACTTAATAAGTATGATCCAATGGGACATTTTTAATTAACAAGAATTCGTACTTACATATTTTGAAAAGGCAGCATATCCTATTTGATAGTACTGACCACCACGTGATGAACGATATAGATTAAAACAGGCACGCTGGTAAAGTCAGAATTTGATAGGCCAAGTGAATGCTGCAAGAAATCGGACTTTCGCTATAAATTCATTTGACATTACAGCTAGTCATTGTGAACGGATATCACATCGCATTACACGGTTTCCGTAAGCATGTTTAAAGCGATACAACTCGCTCAGGTAATTCCTTAGCAAGATCTTCGTGTTGTAGATTTGAAGATTTGCTGGCATTTTACGACAATCGCTACTTATTCCTATTTGGCCCTCGTATGGGATGGATTTTTTCAAGTGTTCATGTTTTGATTGCACATTAAAAAATGGCAATTTCAAAGGGATGTATGGGTCGAGAAGAAACATTGATATGCGAAAATGATACAAGATAATTTTAAAGTGATTTCACTGAAGGAAAAATAAAATACACTTTTTTATATGATAGGTTTTACATAAAATTATTTTAAAAAATCAGTGAAGGAAAAATAAAATACACTTTATTATATGATAGGTTTTGCATAAAATTATTAAAAAAATAACTGTGAAGAAAAAATAAAATACATTTTATTATATGATAGGTTTTACATAAAAATTATTTAAAAAAATCAGTGAAGGAAAAATAAAATACACTTTATTATATGATAGGTTTTACATAAAAATTATTTAAAAAACAAAAAAAAAACCATGATGCACTTATGTAATACCCTCACTCTTTACTCTTAGAATAATAATAATAATAATAATAATAATAATAATAATAATAATAATAGTATACAATGCTATTTTTGGGAATCATGATAGTATATATGTATATATTTTAATGAAACCTTCATGAAAGAAATAAAAGAACTAATGTTGTCATTCCACAAAATAAATCATTTTTTATATTGGTTTTTATTTCACATAAGTATTTACCTAAAGAAAAAATAAAAATAAAATTTTGCAATTCATATAATTGGCCACCAGCTCAGTTGAGAAATGACGAGAGCTTGACGTTGGGCAAGTACCTCAAATATATTAAAGTAATGTTCAATTAATTTAAAATGAATGATCGCCTCTTTCATAGACAAATATATATGAAATGGAGACAAAATTTTGTTCAGTAAGCTTTGTTACTTAATAGGGATGGTGATGATACTATAATTATCATCAAATTGGGCATAATGTTTGTGACATGAATATAACTTCTAGACAATATTTGTTTTATTTAATGTTAATGCCAAATCATTTTACCTCATAAGTGATCATTTCTCTTCACAGATTCATTTTATTTACGATATGTGAATTGCTGCACATATTTTCGAAAGATAGTGATAATAGTATTCCTATTAAATTTTCTACAGTTTTTTCTTGAGTGTATAGCAATAAATTATATCCGGAAGCAAGCCCTCTGATCGGGAGATTGGAGGTTTTCAGGAGCCTGAAATCACATCTTAATTGCTGCTATTCCCTCGTACTTCAAGACTCGTAGTGCTAACACATGTTAGGTTCTCATCTATGTGCAAATTGTGTACACGCAAACAAAAGTCAAAACGCTAGGAAAGTAGAAACATAGTTTTTATAGTAAAAATGCCAGATATACATCTATGTAAAAAAAACTACAAAAACACATTTTGAAATTACCAAAAAAACATGTTTATAAAACAAAATATTACCCAGAATACATTTTTATAGTAAAATTACCAACAATATATTTTAAACGCAAAATGATATTCAATAAAATCTATAGTAGAATTACCAACAATAAACTTTATAATAAAGTAACAAACAATAAATGTTGCTTGTAAAATAACCAATATTATATTTTTGGAGAAAAATGGAAAATCTATATAAAATTAAAGTGTATACCAATATAATTTTTATAATAAAATCACCAGAAATATATATTCTTTAAATTACCAGTAATACAGTTTTTCAATCTCCATACTATATATTTATAAGAAAAAAAACTTGCGTTTGTACAGAAAGTAGAAAATTATTTACAAAATATCTGTATTTAAAGGCATAAAATTGCGTTCAAATTATTTGATTTTGGTATTAAATAATCGATAAAATTTGGTATACCATTAAACAAATCCAACGAATCAACCAATTTTCTTAGACTGAGAGAGGAAAACGTTCATCCAGTTTTCCCTGCTATCGAAAACTTGTGCAGAAGAATAATTGTTGCCTATACAGCCAACATCATCTCAGGTTAATAATTCCATATTAATAATAAAGATTAAAAAACGCACACAGCAAGGTAAAAGGTCGTAAGCAAATTCAAATCAGCACAGACCCGTATATGCCTAAGAAATTTTTAAAAAATCCGCTTGAATTTTTAAATGCATAACTTCAAAGCTACTCCATCGTCATTACTGTATTCGACAACCTGAAAAAAGGAAAATATAACCACCCGAAAAAGATATTCCTACAATACACCTAACGAAATAAAAAAAAATGTTTTAAAAAGATAGATATGTGTGATTTATGTTATCTATTATACAAGGTTAAAATTTTATCGTCGGCGCAAGGCTATGGCTTTGAACGATGTATATACTGAATAATATGTCATTTGATAATAGCCCTCATGGAGACGTTTTCGATTTTAATTTAAGTATATTTGCAGGTTTACACACAACAATATTTTTTAATCTTTTTTCTCTTATCAAAAACATGTAATATTAAAAATGTTACAAAGGATAACACTGATTTCTTCAACTATATTTCGTTGTGCGTGATTTTTCAGCAAAGTGATCAATTTTTTCTGCCTCTAACCAGAGCTTGATATAAGAAGAGATATCTGAAACCCAAATACCTGCTAATAGGCAAAGCAACACTACTTTCTGCTATTCCGCGTATCTCTAGCGACCAAAACCTGACGAGATAAATATGGAGGCTAGAATGTGAGTTTCACTATACATCCATTTTTCATATTGTTGAAATATTACAATGAAAACATGCAAGAATCCAGTGGTGTCATATGACATGGAAAAAGGATGCTGTATACAACCAACAAACAGCTTAATTTATTTTCTTCTGTTGCTGGCAACCATATATATTTTTCTTATTAGAATTGAAGATTAATCCTATATACTCGGCTTTCTTTATTAAATTGTCCTGTAGTTATTCTGTTGTTTTCCATCAACATAGTCTTATCTTATATAGTTGAAGATTGTGCCCAATTGTTACTCGTAGGAACATTAGCTTCTTTAGGATAGCTTTGCTATAAAGTGTTAATAACTTTATTATTATTAATATTTCCTTTGTTTTCTGTTGTATACACATTTTCTTCCAGGTCACAAGCAGAGGACGAAGATCAGAAATAGCTTTATGACATTTCCCACTGATCATTTATGTAAAAATAACAACCATCCCAATATCACAGACAATTTCCATAAATCAAGCTCTTGGTAATGTGTGAGTTTTACTTGTGAGTACAATATTATTTTCTATTTCTTTACGCTATGGACTACTAGGAATCTCTTCATTGAGTCTATCGGAAACTTTTCCAATCAATTCGAGGGCTTCAAAGAAAGATTGGAATTGTTGATATCCTTTTGTGACACTTTTTGTAGATTTCCTTTTCAAGATTAGGTCTTTTAATAATATTTGAAGATCTTTAAAGGTACATTACAACCTGAAGGGACTTCTAGTTTTATGACTGTGTTACTTCATGACGTAGTCAATCGTGGCTCTTCACTTCCTCTATCCCTTGTAGTTCTCAATATGTTTTACTTCTACTAGACCCTTTTCTGTCATACACTTGCTTAAGCCCGCTATGTATTTCCCTTGTCTCTCTTTCACTCTATACAAGCTGTGAGTATCACAGTCTCCAAACCATCCTTTCTCATTACGTGTCCCAGAAATTTCAGCTGCCTCTTTCTGATGTTAAGTATAAGCTTTCTCATTGTATGCATCCTCTCCACATCATCGTCGTTTATCACATGTTCGGTCTATTGTATCCTAAGCATCCTACTGTAGAACCATAGCTCCGTTGCCTAGAGTATCTTCTCCTTCATTGACGAGATCGACCAACATTCGCTACTTTAAAGGAGGGAATATATCACGTAACAGTTCAGTACTCAAAGCACAATCTCTTCTCGTGGTCTTTGATGTCAGGGCGATTAGCTTTCATTGTTCTGTCTGTGTTCATTGTATAATCGCATACATTTGCTTCAGGCCTGGGTATTGGTGGTGGTGGTTTTTGTTGTATTTGTTGTTGTTGTATTTGTTGTTGTTGTTGTTATTGTTGTTGCTGTTCTTCTTCTTTTTGTATTGACTTATTAAATATGTAAGCAAATATAAACACTAAATCCGAATAGAAATTTAATATATTGTGCCAAGCGAATAAACATATTTACTAATTCACCGGCATTGAAGGCAAATAAGACATTGAAGATGCGAGTAACCTAACGAACTCGGGTCTATGGATGGCAGGAAAATCAAATCTTACTAAAAGCTTCAACGGATAGGAAGTTGCGGAGAGCCATGATGGCACATATCCTGAATGAACACATTACAAATAACGAGAAGGAAATAATAAGTATCATTTATGAGACGGAAAAATATTCTTCTGAACAGAAAGCAAAGAAAATCACAGCAATAATAATAATAATAATAATCTGTCCCATAATATATTTTGCTAAAGACTAAGAGAAAAAAAAACTTCTCAACCATTTTATATTATTATTATTAATAATACTAGTCCATGAAATACATTTCGTTGCTATGATTCTCTGCATTAAATCGAAAGTCAAGCTTTTAGATAGCGTGCCTTACATGAAGAAATGTTGACCAAGTAGGAGAAATATGGAGGCTTATAACTTATTGTCATGCTATATCCGAGTAGACGGCCCATCGATGTCCTTCAATAAACAACCATTAGGAATAGGAAGACATTGAATGAAAACGTGCGGGCAAATCATAACTGGAGGTCAAAGACTGGCGAATCGATAGCTATCATTTGAGGAACATTCAGAAGGAATCAATCTAGGCTACACTCAAAGAATATCAGTTTATGCGCTGTTTGGAATATATCTATATCCGTATCTGCTCTTCCGCCTCTGTTCACTGTATCAAAGCTTCGCTCTTCTTTCGTGTGCTCTAACCTATAAGTCTCACTTTGTTTACCGCTGATCCGATGTCGCACGCCATATCGTATTTCAAAAGAGATCGAGATAGATAATCGTGAACGTCTTTCCCAAATATATTAAAATACCCAGTCATCTGATAAATATTTTCATAACCGGACATAAAATCTTGCTTACCATTCGGGCCAGTAGGACAAAAAGATATATATATATATATATATATATATATATATATATATATATATATATATATATATATATACCACTATTTCTATCTCTGTGTATATCAGTATTTTCATATCTATCTATTTATCTGTCTAACTATCTCACTCTTTCCATCTGTATCTTTGTATATCAGTATTTTATATCTATCTCTATATCGATCTATCTATCTGTCTATCTATCTCAGTTCATATATGTTATTCCTTAAATGTATGCACAGCCAAAAATGTGAAAATATGTTCAAATAATTTTTACTTTAAAAAATTTTTATAGTCAATTGTTGAATACTTCAGAACATCTATCTATCTAGCTAGCAATGAAATCCTATATATCTCTTAGCAATTCTGATGTATATCGACTCCCTCCAATCATTAAATTTTGACTAAATATTCAAGCATAAGATTTTATTTTGTATTGACTTCAGGTTCAATCCATGAGTTTTTCACTCCCATTATCTATCTATCTATCTATCTATCTATTTATCTATCTATCTATCTATCTATCTATCTATCTCTCTTTTTCATGTTAATGTTTACACAATACCAGGCCCAAGAACAAATCAATCTAGAGGGTTAGGTTTTTGTGCTATATGAACGTACGAAAAGTCAAAAGAAGTTCATATAGTTATGCACATAAAAAGTTCAACCTGGACTTGAAGAGGTCAAGATTGTAATGATAGGGAAATATCCTGCCGGACTTCGGTTACAAAAACATACATTGTTGAGAAGAAGCTGTCCGGTTCGAACTTCTTACTAATGAAATACGCAAGGGATGATTATGATTCATCATTGTGTACGGCTAAGATGTGTTTCCCTTGTTATATTGTACATTTGCACATATATTTTAGTTATAAGTGAAATTATTACACACACAAACACAAGTATATACGATGATGATGGACTTTCCTGTTGTTTTCGACGTATCAGTGTATTTCAGTTCAGCTTTTATGTTTATTTTTCATATGAGACAAAAATGCTGCACGGGATTTGCAAACAGATCCACACGAAGGGCCTACTGGTGGGTTTAACGTCATATGGATTGATATATTAGCCCGAGATTTAGTGTTAATTCTTAATTCTCTAGATAGTTAGGACGATTCTTTTCAAAGTTCTTTCTATCTCGGTAGCAGGTATTTCTCTAGTTTGCTCGGTTTTCAACAGTAAGGTCGAATTTCTCTATAGGGATGTTTGCAGCAATTAAATTGTTTTTAAGTTTATCCTTGAAGCGTAACCAAGGACGGCATACATTAACTTTTACCATGAAAAAATTCGCCATACATGATGATTTTCGACATGTGATCATCACCCATTTTAATGACATGACCAGCCAATCTGAACTGTGATTGCATCTGAAAGGATTCAATACCACTTTCACAACATTTGATGCAAAGATCAGGGTTACAGATTTTCTCCTACCGTGTATAACCGCATATTGAGCGAAGACAGCGTTTATTAAAAGAACCAAGTTGTTTGATGAGCGTCCTCTATGGCGTCCTCTATGGCATCAACAATTCTGACCCATAAAGAAGGCTAGTGCGAATGACCGCTCGATAGACACTGATTTTCGTTTTCAATGAAATCCTGTGAACATCCCATAGACGATGCTAAAGCGTCCCAACGGCACTGGTTACCTTTGATATTCGGTTATCTATTTCGTCATCCAATATTGTTTTTGCTTCCTAAGTACGAGAATGATTTCAAATACTTCTGGTTGTTGCTGCCAACAGTAATGGGAACGATTGGAAAGGTATGGACAGGTGTTTTTTTTTTGTTTTACACGCTTGACCTGCTTAGCTGTAGGCCTTGGTTGATGGACAACTTCAGTTTTCTTTATGTTTATAGATAATCCGAATGCGTTGCAAGCAGTAGAAAACGATCGACGAGTACTTGAGATTCTTCGATTGCGCTGGCCATGATCGCAACGTCGTCAGCAAACAAAAGATTACGAATAATGCTTGCTCGAATGAACGATTTTGAATTAAAACGTTGATAGTTAGAGATTCCGCCACTTGTGCAGAATTCAAAATTTACACCCATGTCATGATCACTAAATGCATGATGCAACATGGCCGGAAAGAAAAGTACAGCAGCCAAGACCCAAACTTGGCTCGTGTCATTTGTTACATCAAATGTTTCTGAAAACATTCCATTAGATAGAACAGATGCTTTTATTCCTTCGTGAAACGAGTTGATGAAATTTAGCATACTTTCAGGTATATCAAGCTTTTGAGTACGTTCCAGATGGCACCTCTGTTTACAGTGTCAAATTCTTTCGGTATATCGAAAATACGGTATAGAATTCATGGTTCTTCTCGCGAACTTTCTCAGCAACCTGACGAAGTGAAAAAATCATATCAATGGTTCCACGTCTTGAACGAAAACCACACTGAGATTTGGGATAGATGTCATCAATGAGATATTTGATTATTCTATTGAGAATAACGCGATCAAAAATACTGTCATCGAAACTTGGAAGTGCAAGGCCACGTGAATTATCACATACAACATTTTGGCCTTTGTTCTTAAACAGATGTTTTATTCAAGCATTTTTGTAGTTCTGTGGAACAAAACTAACCTTTCATATGATTTTAAAAAGCTCAAGGAGATTCTTAACCAAAGTCTTCCTACCATATTTATAAATTTCGGCAGAATAGCATCTTTTCCAGTGGCTTTGTTTGAGGACAATTGCTTGATAGAATCCTGAATTTTCTTTCGGAAGAGACAACTGGGAAATTTCTGGTCGCTGATTAATTAAAGCAATGACGTTGTCATCGATGTCAGAGGTGGAACTAAAAACTTTAAAAGTGTTCTTTCCATCGTGATATAAATTATTTCTTGTCTGTGCGAAGTGTGTTATCGCCAGACAAAATAACCATTTCCTTGTGGACTGTACACACTTTTTAAGGCTTTCATAGAATGTTTTGGGATATTTTCTGTAAGCTACCGCCTGGATTTGCACAGCCTAAGCAGACCACCAATATTCTTTCATTTTTCTGAGAACATTTAGAACGACCCGCTTACATTGCTTATATATTCGCTTTTCTGATAGACATTTTTTTGTTATTTATGAATATTTTGTGCGAATCATGCATCTTCCCGATGAGACGGCGGCATCACTTACATCGAACCAGTCCTGACGCTTCCTTCTGGGAAGTCCTAAAACTTCAAGTGAGATAGAATAAAAAGCATCTCTGAGAGATTTCCAAGAGGATTCAGTGTCTTCTGAAATCACATGGGGATCCAGCCTCGAATCCAGTCTGTCAGAGATAATTCTTTCTTCTTAACATCAGAATTCAGGGATGAGATGTTGATTCGTTTAGGAACCGTAAGGCTAACGAGAGGTTTCTTGCGTATGAGTTAAAAGGATGCTTTGCTGCGTAGTAGATCATGGTCTAAATGACAACAAGTTTTATTGAAGGAGCGGGCGATATTGAGGTCTTTCGTGTCACGTTTCTTAGTGATAATGTAATCAATCATATGCCAATATTTGGATGCATCCAAGTTGTTTTGTGATGAATGGACGGCTGATAACTTGTGTTGGTGATGTGGCACCATGCATCCTAACGATTTGAAATAAATATTCATAGATATATGATTTGTTTTTTACAGTTTATCAACCATTTAATAATTATTTAAGGCCGAAAAATATTTTTGGTTTTAAGAATAATTCTTTCTTTACATTCAAGCGATTTGGGAGAAAGAAAGAGAAAACGAAGAAAAAAAAGAAAGAAAAAAGTAATACGAAAACTGGTCATAGGCAAACACACACACAAACGGCTAGAATTGATAGGTAGCAGATGTCGAAAATATCTAGGTCAACTACGAACAAACATTTGACCGATTTCCGCGAGTCCACGAAAAATGGAATTTTGTTATCAATTGGATGTCACCCAAGGAAAAGAAAGACCATTGTTTAACATTGACGAAACACAGACAGTCTTCAGAGTTAGAAAAATCCCACCCATGAAGTTTTCACTGGCAAAATTTTTCTTTCTTTTGACAGAATAAACGCTTGCCCTGCGATAATAAAGATTTTCGTTATCAACACATGAGCCGAAAAGAAAATGAAATATTTTTATTTCGCTTCAGAAACGCCAGCTAGCCTAGGGAATTCCTTTTTTGGGTCATGTCCAATTAGCGATAAACTACTTGACAAATACCACGTGTTAAAAAGACGAGAGTGTCATCTCAGTGGCTCATGATAAGGGCGATTTAATTAATATTTTTTTTTTTGTTAAGCAAAGTATTTCTTTCCCTAAACAAAACCGCGGATTGTTCACGCCCGACTAAAACGTCATTGGCCAAGTAGATCACATGACGCACGAAGGAGGAGGAAAGATACCCGACTAAGATGTCATTGGCCAAGTAGATCACATGACGCACGAAGGAGGAGGAAAGATACCCGACCAGGACCTCATTGGCCGAGAGCGGTCACGTGACGCACGAAAAAAATCGGTCGACGCCTCTATCAGAAGTTTAAGTGTGAGGAGACGATACAAAGAAGTGGGGAAGTTAGTGCACGCCCCTCAGAAGCACAGTAAAGAGTGAGAGAGGAGAGGAAAGTTACCGAAAATGGAAAGGAGTAAAAAATCCCTAACCAGAAATAAGAAGGTGGAGACGTATTTAGAATTATCGAAGAACCCTGGTGCTGACAGACCCACCCCAGTTTTGACGGGGTCAATAAAAGCGAGAACCCAACCGACAGAAATCAGTTCGTTCGCCCCAAGCGGGCAGAAGAGACCAGTTCGTTTGGCCTGAGAGAAGAAGTTCGTTCGCCCCAAGCGGGCAGAAGAGGCCAGTTCTTTTGGCCTGAGTGCCGAGATTTCGTATGGCCTGAGTGCCGAGAGTTCGTTCGCCCCGAGCAGGCGAGAAGAAGTTTGTTCGCCCCAAGCGGGCAGAAGAGGCCAGTTCGTTTGGCCTGAGAGAAGAAGTTCGTTCGACCCAAGCTGGAGAGAAGAAGTTTGAGTTCAGCCGCGGACCCTGGCGAGAAGTTTTGAGCTTTGGACGACAAGCAGAGATGAGCGCCCAGTGTTGAAACCGCGTCAAGATATCTGACCAAGATTCACGCACACTTTTGGACTCTTCTTCAACCAAGAACAAGTAGTTTGAAGAGCGACTTAGAATCAGACCACAGAAATAAGTTTTTTCCACTTTCGTCCAAAGACACACCGAAACACAAATTTCTTAGAGAGCAGACAACTTGAAGCCTTAAAGTTTGCCTAGCGAAAGCGCCGTGCCACAATCATAAAAGACATAAAAGTTTGTTACCTTTTTCTTTGATACTCTGGACTTTGTGAGTTTTCATTGTATTTTATTTTATCCATAATTGTGTGTTATCACCCCCGTTGAACTCAGCTTGCATTACGGCCCCGACCCCTGTTTGATCTCGTCTGTCTAAGATCAATTCACAACTTTGGTAGACAGACTGGGGATCAGTGCAGTTACCCTGGTAACCAGGCGTTGGAAGCAGGTTGGGAAAGGCGAGGCTGGTATCAATCTAACCAGATTCCTACCCGAATCACCAAAGGGTTAGAACGTCACGTTTGGAGCAGCGAGGAGCGAACAGCTGACGCCGCGGCGAAGACGTCACAGTGATAGCGAGATAGAATTATTGGCAGAGAGAAAGTAGTCGTAGCCCATTAGAAATCATACTCCAGATCGCATGACTGCTAAAGACACCAGGCCACGTCTTGTCGTCAGCACTAACCCGTGTATTAAAGTCTCCCATAATAACAAGTGTGTCTCTATGTGGGACGTTGGAAATGACTGTACGTAGTTGATCATAAAAGTCATCAATTTCCGTTGGTCATGACAACTCACAAGAATGGCAGAGTCACAATGCGATATTGATAGGGATTTAGCAATGTCTGATTTTATGGCAAAGCCTGCAGCTGATAGGCGGCGATCATCTTCGCTTTTGCCAATATATCCTGCACTGAATTCCTCAAGTTGAAAGTTGCCTGCAAAACGAGTCTCACTGAGAGCAGCAATGTCAATATTGTGTTTGCTTAATGCATCAGCGATGAGGGCTGTTTTACGCTCTGGAGAAGAATCGTTGTCATGTAGGATTCTTGCATTCCAAGACCTGAGATTAACACGTTTACGAATTTTATTTCTACTAAATCGATTATTGCGACTGCGTTATTGGATAACTAGACAATTGTAGTGGTCTGTCAAGTTGATTAAGGGCAAGCAATGTTCAGAGCAGCTTTTCTAGCCCCTTCACCGGATTAGGGAAAGTAATGCTATTTCTAAATAGACCTGCTTTGTCACCATCGGGGGACACGAACAGCACAGGGTTTTGTGCATTAGCTGCCATCAACTGATGGCCACCACTATGGGAGCGCCATCTAGAGATTTCCAGTGGTACCCTGTACTTGACCCCATCACCTTTAGTCTCTCGCCAGTGGAATTGTTGCTCAGGTGGAATAGCAAAGAAGGAACACAGAACTGAACTGCAGACTATCCACACAAATGATTGTTTAGAGTGGTGAAGGCATGTAAGAACCGTCCACACTTATTAGAAAAGCTGATAATAAGGAGTCGGTTTAAATATTTGCCACGAACACAATGAACAACGCCCCTGAGGTTTTATTATCACGGAGTTATATCTCTATGTTACTACCAGTGCACAGAAGATTGCAGCAACTTTCGATGAAAATTTCACGTGATTATAGCCCGCCTACAGAAGCGGTTTACAGGGTTTAGCGCGTGGAGATTTAGCGGATGGATGAAGACCAGTGTTGCCCGTCCATCTTAATAATAAGAGCAGCAGCCGAGTAACAAAGGTACTACTTCTACCCACTGCCACCTACACGTATAGAACATACACTGGATGTCGGAATAAAGACATCATCATCAATGTGCCATATATTTCTACAAAGTATAAATTATTATAAAGTATAAGAGAAAATTTTATTTATATTATTATTATTATCATTATTATTATTATTGTTGTTGTTGTTGTTGTTAAAGATTTTAGAAAGATAAATAATAAAACTAATTGACAAGTAGTAAGAACGAAACAAAGTAACGATATAACTAGCTACGCGTTTTCAATAAAATTTAAATTACGTTAATTTGAAATTAATAAATAAGAAAATGTAAAGAAATAAAATTCATACTAAATGTTGTTAAGGAAACTTTGAATATGACTAATAAGATATAAAAAAATCGGAGATAATGAGCCACTAGCCAAAGATAAACAAAATAAACATTACAAAAATGCTTTCCTCTAATTAAGAAAATTACAACTTTCGTAAAAACAATAACACAATAAACGTTACGCTTAGATATAAAGTATAAATAGATTAGAATTATTCATGCGACTAAATTAATCTAATAAATATAATACATTAACTGTTCTTATATATTAATATATATATATATATATATATATATATATATATATATATATATATATAAAACGTAAAGGAGAAATTTCACTTGCGAAACAACAATTGTTTTAAAATAAAAAAGAAACAAAAAAGAAAAGAAAAACTCGTTGTATACGACAACTAAAGATAAAAAATCACGTACAAAAAATTATAAAATACCTTTATTAAGTATTGTAAATGAATAACAACTAAATGTTATCATATAATAAACAAGAAAAATATAAGAATAATGTATGATTAAAATAAAAAACAATCGAGACTTTCCTTAACATCGCTTTGTTAGAGCCATGAAAAAACACATCCGCTTACTCCGACATCAGCGTTCTGAATATCCACAAGTATATATATATATATATATATATATATATATATATATATATATATATGACGTCACACATTATGAGATGGACAAAGTCTGACAATTATTTTAGAACATTTTTATGTTCATACAAACATTTTATGGATACAAATATTTAAGTAAATAGGAAATGCTCTGTTTTATAATAAACGTGGCTCGATCGGTTACGGCACGGTTCTGTATAGGATGCAGGTTCGATTCCTGACGGAGGACAAATATATTCTATGAAAATTTCTCGAATATCCAGGCCGGGAAATGTTATTAATACTGTTTATTATAAAGCAGAGCATTTACTTAAATATGTGTATCTATAAAAAGAATGAATAAACATAAAAAATGTCTGTCTCTCTCTCTCTATATATATATATATATATATATATATATATATTCAACACCGGTATATATTTCGTGTCAGGAATAGAAATTTAACTGTGAAAGGCAGGGTAGGGTGGAATGTATTTCTCTTCAAGGGAAGAGGTTTTATAAAAAATTAAAACCGGATATTAACCTTATGACATTAAGTTGCGTTTATATGAAGAATGAAATATTAATTTAAAAATAAGCAAGGAATAAAAAGTAGTTAAAAAAAATCTTTAAAATATATAGTTTCAGTTATGTTTAAAATACAAAGTCATATTCCAGAAAAAAGTTTTAATTAAAAACAAATATAATCAAATAAGAAATATTTAAAAATAAGTCATATTTAAATAATTGATATTTAAAAGTAAGTAAAATTATATTAAAAAATACGTTATATTTAAGGCCTTCGCCAACATATTCGGGAGTTATTGTCTTATCAGAACGATCAGAGTGAGTTTCCGATGTGCCGTACCTTCGCAATCACCATTTATACTCAACAGCTCTTTCCGAATTCACTGAACTGTCCACAGACTGACATCCTTATACTTTGAAATGTTCGCATTGGAACTTCCGGTGCGAATGCAAAGAAGTGCACCTTCCAAATTTCTGTGCTTTTTTCTCACATGTAACCTTACTACACTGTGATGTCGGCAAAATAAAAAAACAATTTACGGGCGAGAGCGAAATTAAAAATACAAAAATGACGACATCGCACCCTCTCTCACCCCCTCCCTATCACTCCTCTTTCTCACTCTATATATGTTCTAACTTTGTTAAAGACGACTGACAAAGTACTGAGAATAAGCTTTTCATTAAATTTTTCTTCTGTTCGTGCAAGTTTTTTTTTTTTTGACACACACTGTGTAAATTCTGCCCCCCCCCCAAATGCTGACTGTGTTTGGAAAATAAATCTATTCCATAACTTCAGAAATATACATAAATTAGCTACATATCCATTTAATAATAAAAATAAATAGAAATCGTCCTGGAAAATGGCTAAAAGAATAGCAGAAAGCCCTGGGATATTCAGACATTTTGGACAGTTTTTACTCTCTTTGTGTTCAGAAAAGGAAACACTTATGCGAACAGAAGGCAAATTTAATAAAGATCTTAACCGCAGTAACTTGTCAGTCATCTTTTACGAAACATGTTTAAAAGAGAGTTTGCTGCTCATAAATAATATATATAAATATATATATATATATATATATATATATATATATATATATATATACAGAGAGAGAGAGAGAGAGAAAGAGACAAAGGTAGAGACGCACAGAGAATGATATATGTGACTATACGTGGCTACATATTTCTGTATGTATACAACCATCTATCCATAAACTTATACATTTTTTATTTACACGCCAGCAAACATCGCCTACACGCTTGCATAAATTTATATCTGAGTAGGAACGTGTATATGTAGCTGGAGGTGTCATCATGGACAGTCCAAAACATATACTGATTACACCGAATAAATAAGCATTAGCTGTGTTTACCGCTGATTACCTGTCCATGCTTTTAAACTCCTGGGTCTACTTGCCAAACTTTCCGCAAAATAAACACATATCTCTCAATGCTTTCCAATCCAAAACTTTTTTTTTTTCTTCCTCCAACCTCTCCAGAATTTCTGAAAAACTCTGTCGCCATGCTCCAGGCTATCGACCCATTATTCAAAGTAAAGTCAAGCCTGAGTGTAATTGTAACTTCCGCATAAAACAGAGTCAATTTGTATCCATATATGCGATCCGACAGCGGAGGAGCTCTCTGCCGATAAGAGAAAACATATATGCGACAATTTTCAGCGTAGTATATTCGAGACTAAGTATCGATTACCATCGTAGCACAATGCTTTAAAATTCTTCAATCCCATCTTTGCTGCATATATTTCGAACTGTGTATTTGTTTCTCATCGGATATCACACTAAAAATTCGCTTGTCAGACGGACAAATTTACTGTTGTCACCATTCAGCTCGTAGGCCAGCATGACTTTTTAACATATACATTTTTTGTTGCTTTTTGCAACCGTCTATCTAGTAAGCGAACAGTAGGACATTTTTAGTATAGAATTAGTCTCACCGGTAACCCCTATCTAGAATCTAGTAGATAACATATGCGACCCTGTTTGGGAAAATTGAAATTAATATTTCCGTCAATTTTATACACCATAGGCGGCTTACGAGTACACATGCTTTTTAATGCCTTCCCGAAAAGCCATTCGGCAGTTAATTTTGTCACACGCAAATTGACCCTTATTCGCATCTATATATTAATTTCTATTCAATGTGTAATTTCTCATGGTAATCGTAATATTAAAATATTTCCACACGAAGAAACACTGCTTACGGCCTCATCACGTTGGAACACCAGTTGACTTATGACCATCGAAGATACACAAAGTTGAGTCTGGTTAGTACCTTCATAAGTGACCGCTTGGGAATACCAGGTGCTGTAAGCTTGGATGTGCGGCTGGTGTAATTGATAATAGCTCGGAATTGTTAATCGGAGATCCGAGTTCCAGTTCCAGGTGGGTTGGTTATTTTCACTTACACGCGAATACCTTTGGGAAAAGTATAAATCCACTTCTTCTCTCACAAGTATGGATTAATTATTAAGACTGGTATGGCTAAAATCATTATCTCCAAAAATAAAAAAAGAATTGTTTGCATAGAAATTATTTAGATTTCGGAATTGAACAAAAAAACTGGTCTTCATTGACCGAATGTCCAGTAGTACTTTCACTTAAAACAGATTTCAGGCAAAAGGTTTCTCAAGTCCAGTGCCTCTCATCGCTCTTTCTCGTATTGCTAGGGGCTTCATTCCTAATCTTTTATTAGATTTAGAATGGAATGCTAGTATTTTGCTTATATCATCATTTTCTCATCCAGTTTCATGTGCTATCCATTTTAGTTGTTGCTGATGTTGCGTGTCTTCAGGTGACCCCCAATATCCAAAGAAGGATGTTATTTGTCCAGACACTGAGATCATGGAGAATAGATTGGATTTGTTTCTTGATGTTTTCTCTATGGTTTCGAATCCTGAATTTTCTTTCGTCTAGATTGGCTGCCACACAAGCTCAGTAAGTTCAGTTTAAACTGCTATTTCGTAATTAATTGATTTCTCAAGTGCAATATTGAGAAAAATTAAGCAACTGACTAAGCCAGAATTTAAATTCGGCTCTGTGGTTTCAATTTTCTACGCCGGTAACTTTTACTCGTCGTCCACATCAAAACCATTATTTTCTTAGCAAATATTTATATAAAAAAAGAATGTAGATTGATAGATTTGCTTTTACAGCTTATCAAAATTCTATAGGTTATTCAATGCCATAAAATTATTTTTATATTGTAAAAATCATTTGGAGATAATAAAGATTTACTGCTAATTGTCTTACGAATTCACCTATAGCGGGTGGGAGATGAGGTGGATACATACCATTCCCAAGGTTATTTGCGCTAAGTGAATACAACGAACCCAACTGAAATTTATACACGGCTCTCCGATTTCCAAATCCGACTCGTTATCCACTACATCACCCCCACTTCCAAGCTTACAGAAGCTGATATTCCCCAGTTGTCACCCAACTAGGATTTAATAGACTTGTCGTTTTTAACTTCGGTGAACCGGTGTTTCAACATTGTATGTCCATAAGTCAAAATAATATAGGAGAAATAAAATGTACTGTTGGGAAAAGGTCAGTTAGACATATAATGAATGACTAGACCTCTTCGGTTAATTGCTGTTGTTGTTTAACAACGAACCGTTTCTTCTTTTCAGAAGGATTGTGTGCAATCCAAACACTGAGCTTACTAACTTTCCCTATATTTTCTAGCTGTTGTCGTGTGGTACATTGTAATGTGTTTAACAACTTTGTTAATACCCGAATGGTTTCCTGTTGATTTCTTTCCACTAATGGCTTTCGAAATTCGTCATTAAAATCCGATGAAATCCCTTGTCATGTTTCAACATATAACGACGTCTCTCTGGAATGAATCACCGCAAACAGATCTCTTAACTTGCTGATCGGTTATGGCTCCTTAATAATAAATTTTTTTTTTCTAAATGCGTCCACGGTATTATCACTTTGCTTGAACTCCCACAACATTATGTGATGTAAATGTCCTTTCAATCAGTCCATTAGTGCAATCAAGTAATTTATTCTTTAATTCACGCTGAGCTACGTGCAAGAACTAATCAAAAGTAGGCTTACAGTTGCTTCACTATTTGTTTCACATTTTAGATTTGATTAATCCCAACCTCCCCATTATAAAATGTCTGTAATGAACTATCTTAACACAACCTTCCCAGAGCGTTGGTTCTAACGAAGAGGCAGCATCAAATGGAGCAGGGTAACAGTTTTATTTTAATTTCTTTAGAATATATTTCCCATAAAGCATCATAAACGTAAAGGTGAAAGCTAAGTACAAAAAAAAAAAAATTAGACCGCTGAAAGTTTTCGTTAAAAATAACGGGGTAAATAATTTGTTCACGTAAATGTAAATTATTTCACTTTTCTCCTTCCGTAGAACAAATTAGCCTCATGGAATTCGTAAATATATCATTCATCACATGTCAAGAGACGCGAATGTTTATGACCTGCTTTGTTTTATTTTCAAATTACATCTTTTTGGCACAAAAGCTAAGTTAAGTTTGGTTCAAAATATTTTAAATAAACATTATAATTTCTGATTTTCTTAAAATAAGTTTTGAAAAAATGATAATTGATATTTAAAAATTTCAAAGTCAGATTTCCAGTTTTTTTTAAATGGAAAAAAGGTCAATTTTGCTGACTCAAAAAAAAACTATATTTTTAACGAAAATTTCGGACGTGCTAGGAACGATTAAAAAATGGAAAAAAATACCCCCAAAATACTTTGACCTTTCCTCTTAATAATAAACATTTAGACGATAAAATTTTGTTTTCGTCAAGTTTGGCGTCTTTTTCATCATGCTATGCTCATTTTTTTAGCGATCTCGTGGAGGTACCTATCTTAACACAACCTTCCCAGAGCGTTGGTTCTAACGAAGAGGCAGCATCAAATGGAGCAGGTTAAGAAATCTGTTTGCGGAGTTTCATTGCCGAGAGACGTCGTTATATATTGAAACATGACAAGGGATTTCATCGGGTTTTAATGACGAATTTCGAAAGCCATTAGTGGAAAGAAATCAACAGGAAACCATTCGAGCATTAACAAAGTTGTTAAACACATTACAATGTACCACACGACAACAGCTAGAAAAATTAGGAAATGTTAGTAAGCTCAGTGTTTGGATTGCACACAATCTTTCCGAAAAGAACGAACGATTCGTTATTAAACAAAAACAGCAATTAACCAAAGAGGTCTAGTCATTCAATACATGTCTAACTGACCTTTTCTCAACAGTACATTTTATTTCTCCTACATTATTTTGACTTACGGACATACCATGAGAGAAATCCCAACAGAATGGACGAATTAAAAGAGCACATCTAAGAAGTATTTATTAAAATTGATACAGTCGGAATTTCTGTCGTGATGTTTGGCATAGTATTCCAGAAAGGTTCGAAAAATTTTGCAATGTTGAATGAAGACATTTTGAGCCCTTAAGAAATTAAACTCAACTAAAATATATAGATAAAACTTTAAACCGTTTTGAACAAAAATGATTCTAATAAATAAATATACATGTAATAAGACGTTTCTAAGAATCTATAGTGCACGTCTACTTTTGTCCGACCCTGTTCGATTCTTAACTGACACTTATTAATACTTAGAATCTGTTCCTCAAGAAGAAAATTAAAACTCATTCTTATAAATAGCTCTTGCTTTCATATTAATGCTAATAAACATTGCAAAAAGTTTTACATATAACGATGCTATTTTGGTGATGTATTTGCATCCGGTGTGTTGTAGCTCATCGTTTAAACTCCATAAAAAAAAAAAACTTAGAAATAAAATATAATTTAAATTATGAAATCAAAATATACCATACTTTTCAATATCAACAATTCATATCTTGTGTTCGACACAAAAAGGAATGAATCTGAATGCATTATGGTGAAAAACAAATGAGTAACTCGATATAATATTTTCTTTCAATCAAGTTGATAATGCCCCTAAGACACAGGGGACAACTGGAAGAAAAAAAAGAATAAAAATAGTTTAGAAGTAAGCGGAAAAATAATCATGAACAGAAAACAATGGCTAAACCTTCACTCTTGTTTAAAAGACCAAAAAGCAATATCAACCGGACAACAGAAAAAACCTGTTACATGTCGAGGACATCATCGTGAAACAAGTGGAGGAATTATCTTTCATGAGTAATAACAGCCAACTGAATATGTGAAACAGAATACTTTTTCAATATGATTGATTTTCTTTTTCAAGCTTAATCAGTACTTTGTGAATTATTTACAGCTAAAATGTATTTTATATTTTAAGAACAATTATATCTTTGCAAGTGAATATTACATTAACAAATATTTAAGAATAACAATGATATATCTAAATATAAGTTCTATTATTGAACCCATAGTTGTGGGAAGAGATGAATTCATATATTCCCATTGGTATCTTTGAATATCTGAAGGCAAAGAACTCAACTCGAATTCAAACTCGGCTCTCTGACTTCTTATTCTAAGCTGCCATTCCTTACACCACTGAAACCCCATTTATCAAACAAAGAAGTTTCCAGATGTTTTCCCTGGTTTATCAATCCTTTCTGGACCATTTGAATCCGAAATATAATTTAGATTTTAATACTATTTTTTCGTAGCGAGTAAATGATGTATTAGCAATTTGTTGAGATTAAGAGTGATGTTTGTAGATACAATCCTAACATTTAACCCATAGTTGGGAGTAAGATTAATTCATATCTTTTCTAAGATTATTTGAGTGTTAGTGAATGCGACAAAGCTGAATAAATCTGGCTCTTGAATTTCTCATTCTGAGTAACTATTCATTATACCACGCTCACATCCATTTATCAAGAGAACTGTTTTCGAAAAATTACCTATGGTAGGGAGCGACCCTCCTCCAAAAAAAAAAAAAAAAAAAAAAAAAAAAAAAAAAACAAGAACGAATAAACTTATGGTGTTTTTAAAATCTTCATGTATTCCGTATCTTATGGAAACGGAACTTAGATATTTTCGTCATGCAAAAAATCTAGAGGTAAACCTAGATATTGCTAATTAGAAAAAAGATTTCCAGAATTTGACTTTTTAGAATTCATTCAAAACAGAAAAAAACACGTTGGTGCAATGAAGGTAAGAAAATTACAAGATAAATATTTCATGATGGAGCAAAAGTTGTTGATACTAAATGACAAAAAACTGCGGAGATCATGATGCGAATAGACATTAGAAATGACATCAGGCCAAAAGTGGATAGGATAGTGAGTGTTGATTATAGTTTAATAATTTGCATGTAACAATGGATGATAAGACAACTTTGAAGGCGGATCGTAAATGGTCAAAATAAGTTAGACTCACAGAAAACAGGAACTTTTGAAAAGACATGATCGCTAAATTCAAGAAATTACCTGGCGCTTAAAAATGAGGGACAAAAACGAATAGTCTACAGTTAAATTAACAATCGGGGGCTTTTTATCTCTTGTATTAAAGGACATTTGAAGCTGGATTGCTGAAAAATAGATTTCGTTGAGTGAGCGAAACTTGAGGGTCTGTGTGTGAATTTGCAACATGAAAACCTCTGTCCTTGGAGAAGGCAATCGACCGAACAGAGAGCGAGACCAAAATGAGTAAGAAGTTTGCCTGCCTGTTTCTTTTCTATAAATACTTTCTTGGTAACTGCTCAGTTTAACTCTTTCCTATGATACCTAGACTAGAAGGCCGTAATAGACTGGCGGCAAGGGTTCATCGACATTCAGTTGAGTTGACTAGATACAACCGTAAGTTCTATGTTAAGAGTCTCTTGTCTCGTATCTGTGGCTTCTGGAACTGCCTTCCGGCTTCATGCTCTCCAGTCGACTTCAAAAATATAAATGCAGTGCGAATGGGTATCTAATGTCCTCCTGATTCTTCTTGTCCTATACTCAATCATTAGTTAAGTTTCTGTTTTCTAATTACACGCCTAGTAGCTTCTTCTGCCTTACTTGCTTTACTGCCTTGCTTGTGTTGAACTTGATTTAAAAATAAGATGGAAAAATAAATTTTTTTTATTACTGTTTTTCACCTAACACAGGGCTTAAGTGCCCCTCAAAGAAGACGAATACATAATGGGAATGTTGTAAGTGCGAATAAGGAAAGACCAATTTGCATAGGTACGACAGATATCGGTTGACCCTCGACATGAAAATGTTAAGATTGTGGCACTGAAAGAAATATCAACATTGGACTCTGTTTCACATAGGAACTGGTTTCGGGAAGAAGCTGTCCAAGTTGAACTTACTTTTTATGATGGAGAGAATGAAGACGTCGACTTGGCATTTCAGGTCCTAGCTTTGAATGTTTGAATTGTTTGGATTCAAAGAATATTTGTTGTCCCAGAATTTGCTAGAAACGTGAAAGTAGAGTAACGACACGTTAGAAACCTTTCGTCTGTCGAAATAGTGTTAATGTGTAAAGAACAGTTCATGGCCCATAAAGCAGTGTTAAATCTTTTGTACACGGTCTGGGCGGGAAAGTGGGCAAATTCTGTCCAGGTGGTAGCAATACTGCATTTTTCTCTGATTTTCCAATTGTAAAGATAGAGTATAACAAAAGATGCAGCGTTGTTGCTGGAGATGTGCAGGTAGCGCAGGATTTTACCAGCGTATTTATTGGCATATCGTGCATATGCGTTTAACTTGTTTTTGTGTGAGGTTGATTCCCAAAATACATTACTGACAAGGAGCTTCATTATGAGAACCAAAATTTCATTATAACAGAAGTGAGTAATCTACGTCTCCGCTCTGTGATGATGAAAGGTTACTGGCTTGTGTTGGAGGTAGGGAATGTTTAACGTCAGTTCGTACCAGGGCGAGCGAGGTAAACCGCTATGATTGAGTTTTAAAATCTTTTTGTGTTGCTCCAATTAAACGTGGTGTAGTTAGCATATTTATATTTACTAGTGATCTAATAATGCACTTAAACTGAAAAAGAGCTGAAGAGAAAGTTTGGTATATACTTTCAGAGAACAGGTATTCATCTAAGTTTAGTAGCTATCAAGGCTACAATCGCAAGACTGTATGAAAGTCGTTTTCCCTGAACTCAGAATTATGACAAATAATAGTTTCGTCAGAATATATTTCTCATTTTTACGTCATTTTGCGAACTAAATGATATTTCTTTTATACAATCGATGTCAACAACATTGCCACAATGATTTTCTCTCGTTTCTTCGTCTCGAGTTTCGATTACTATCGATTATTTTTTCTGTATTTCTCATAAACGTTATTTACTACCATGATTGGAAGTAACAATAACGTCTACAAATCATTCTCACTCTGTCACGTTGAGTATAGCCTTTGCTTTTATGGATTCAATACGAAGTCAAAAATATTTTGCTGGATTCTAATGGTAGGCAAATATCTCTAACCTATGTCTGTATTCGAAACCTTTGCAAAAAAACACAGACTAATATAATGAACACGTTTTTTCGACATTTAGTCGTGTGGGATATTTTCTGCTAAACAATCAAATACAAAATTGACTGTAACAAACAGCATTATGTTTTAAATAATATAGAATTTACTGTAGCAAATACATATTATTTCTTCATTGACTTTGAGACTGAACTTTAACTGACTGCAACGCTTTTCATGACTGTGTCTGGTTTGTGTCGACAATAAATACGCTATATGGAAGTACTCAACACCTTTACAGTTTCCAATTTTCGTCTGCCACTAATCTATTTTTGTACAAATTTCGGGAGCAAATTCCAACATTATTATTTTTTCCTTTGATTTCTGGCTTTTAAACATTTCTTTCCGGGTCCAGCCCAGGGACCTAAGGTTAGAAATGGCATCATGACACTTTCCACTGAGAGAAAAAAATTACATAGATAAAGCCATTCGTAAAATGTCGGCTGTACTTGTGAAACAATTTTTTGTATTTCTTTGAGGTATGGACTTCCAGGTATCCCTTCAAATAGTCTACTGGAATCTTTTCTAACCAATCCTAGTGCTCCAACTACAACAGGAATTGTTGATGTTCTCATGAGCCACATTTTTTATATTTCTATTTCAAGGTCCTTGTATTTTGACAGCTTTTTGAATATCTTCAAAGATACACTGCAGTCTGCAGAGACTGTCATATCAATAAGGAGACACTTTTTTGTTTGTGGTCTCTAATAACAATGTCTGGGCGTTTGGATTTGATTTTTTTGTCAGTTTGTATTGTGTAGTCCCATAGAATTGTAACAGGTCCTATCTCCGTAACCGGGTCTGGGTGGTGTTCATACCAGTTTCTTTCAGTTTTCTTCCCGTAGAAGTTGCAGATTTTCCAGTGCAGATATTGGCCAACTCTGTCATATTTTATTATTATTATTATTATTTTTTTTTTATTATTATTATTATAAATACATATCTCAAACATATTTGTCGAGGATGATATAGAATGTCTTCTCCAATATCAGACATTATTTTTCCCACCGGATTAAAAGAGACTGTGACTTGCATATACTTCCAAAATTTACAAATTCTCTGATTTCTATAATCAAGCCTTATTATCACAATAAGCCTTACTACCATGCTTCAGAATTACTGCACATATTAAGCAAGTACATAGTCACCTCATTTTCTGGGTTTCATCTTGAACATTACTTCCACGGCTTTATGTAGGTGTTCGAATTTCTTATTTCAAATCTCGAACTGCTCGGTTATCATTCAATTCCATCGTCACACTCGTTATCATTAGATCAACCCTGGAGATTTAAAGACAACAGGTCTTATCAATATACTCATACATTCCAGTTAATTTAAGCTATTTCCAGCATTCTCTAGTATTTTAACACTTACTCGGATTTCTGTTTCTTCTAAACATAGGAACTGTTAAAGTGCCTTTACAATATTTGGAATGACTGCAATCTTTCTCATTTAATATTATTATTATTATTATTATTAATTTTGTATGTTATGTTTTCTGCTTTTTATCTTGTAGAGGCAGGTCTAAACAATAGTGCTTAGACCATACAGGAGAAATGTCATTTAATTGATTGTATTATTTAGGATATGGGATGTTCCTAGCAGGGCGATATTCTGGGCAACATTTATGATGATGCTACCTTGGACACTGTTAGTAAAATTGTTGATTTCTTTTCTCAGGATATTCAGAGTTCCGATTAATAGTACAGTTTCAGTCATCATTCTCCAAATGCTTTTAATGTAGATCTGATTTGTACAATTTCTGAATAATTTTCACGGAGGCGTTTTTCTCACATGGTACAATAAGCCTATATTTCCTGAATTTCTTCTGTTGTATGATACTGTATTGTCTGTTGGCTGTTTGTTCCCTGTCTGTTTGAATTGGTATATCCCAGAGGAGAGTTACATCGTTATTTTGGATAAGTGTGTCTTGTTATTGCTCATACCATCTCTCAATGCTTTCAATTTTTTGTACTTCTTGCATATTTTCCTGTGTACATATGCCTATGTCGCTACCTTGTTATGTCTATCGGTATATTCATTTTTTGCTAGTTCCTAACATTCTGTGTTAATTCGGTTGACATATTTTCCACAGATTCTGCCTTTCGGATTATTTCCATCTTTGATTATGTGACAGTGAGTGCATCTGATCGCGAAGCTTCGGTCCTGAGTTGCAATAATTACTCCTTCTGTCTTCGCTTTGAACCGGGTGCTACTCAGACACTGATGTGTTTTCTGTTGGTCCACATCTGCTTCTTTCGTTGTTTTTATGTATTTTCTGTTTGCCTTGTCCTCCCATTTTTTTAAAAAAAAATTAATTTGGCCAATTTGTTTTAATACCTGTTTGGCGTAAATGATATTCGCTTCATTTTTTTTTTTTTTTTTGTAGGATTTCAGTTATATTAAGCTCATTCGTGAAGAGTACATCTTCTTTGTTGATAGCGTGAATTTGTTTATTTACTATTTGTAGGAGAGGGTCATTGGTTTTTTGTGAGGTATACTTTCAATCCGATTGCTGTAGTTTTTACAGTTCATGTTGGATAAGATCTCAGCCTTCTAAAACTATTTGTACATATAGCATATCAGTATTTGATTTTGTGTGGGGTATCCTCATTTAGGTAACATATTTCTGGTCTTAGCCTCCAATCATTCAACTTCCATTTGATAATGTTGAAGTTGTATCTTACTATGGGTATAGCTAATTTGTTGATAGCCTAAATTTTATTGGCCCCTTTGTTCGTTTTTAAGTATCAGATGAAATCTCTCCTATTCGGTTGGCAACTAAGTTCCCGCCGTTTTTTTTTTATATATTTTGTAATCTATTATGTTTTTAAATTTTGGAATCATTCTTTTTGCGAATTCTGTTTTTGAATCATTTTGTGATATATTTTTTGGGGTTAATTTAATTTCTGTTTTTTTTTTTTTTTCAGAACATTAAAATTGAATGAAAAGCTAAGAAAAATGATCATTTTCCTCACCTCCTTCATTTTGTTTTTAATCAAGTTTCTAAGGCCGCAATAGCTGCTCGAGATATTTGTGCTGTGTATGGAGAGGATTCCATAGCTGAAAGAACAGCTCGTGTGCCAAGTTCAAAAATGGAATTTTTGACCTCAAACACGCACCTCGTTCTGGCCGTCTATTTGAGTTCGATGAAAAGCGATGAAACCAAATTTTGCACGAAAATTCTCGTCAAACGACAATGGAACTGGCAGAGAAAATGGAATGTCGCAACACTGCTATAGAGAAGGATTTCACTCTATGGGAATTGTTCCGAAGTGTGGAGCATGTATTCCGGATGATTTAAGTGAAGACAACAAAAATCAACTAGTCACAATCTCCTCCGCTTGGTTGCTTGCTCGTCACGGCTCAACTCATGGACATAAGCAACGATTTCTTTACCGAATCGTTACTGGCGACGAAAAATGGTGCCTGTAAATCAATTTGAAGCAGCGCATGAAATGGCTTAGCCCCGGTAAACAAGCAACAGCGCTCGTGAAACAAGATCTTCATCCGCGTAAGACAACGTTGTGTTTACGCTGGGACTAGAAAGGGATTATCCATCATGAATTGCTTGAACGGAAGCAAACGGTCAACGCAGAATTCTATGTTCAGCAGATGGAACGACTTAACACAGCTATTCAAGAGAAAAGACCTAATCGGCAGCATTTGCTGCACGACAACACCCGCCCTCATTTCCCAAATATGACCAAGGAAGGCATTCAAACGCATGACTGAGAAATGCTGCCACACCCGCCGTTCTCCCCCTATTTAACACCAACGGATTTCCACCTCTTTTGATCTCTTTCAAATGCTATGCGCAGATATTCGTTCAATAATGACGCAGAATTGAGAGCTTACTTGGAGGAATTTATCGAGACGAAACATGGTGATTTCTAACAACGAAGTTTTAAAAAACTTGTTGAACGTTGGGAAGAAGTTGTAAACAACAAAGGAGAATATATTATTGATTAATTGTTTTTTATTAAACATTTTTAAAAACGGCAGGAACTTAGTTGCCAACCGAATACAATATTTTCGGATCTTTTTCTTCATAATTGTATGGTGTATTCCTTCTTTTTTATTAATTCCTAAGTATTTGTATGTACCATCTTGGTCTAGGTCCTTAATCTTGGTATTGATATCAATGTCTAAATCTGTAGTTTTCGTTAGTCTACTGCATTCCAATGTGGCTTTGGCATATTTAACGATTCTGAACTTCATACTAATGTCTTCGTTGAAGATTCTGACAAGGTTGAGTAGATTTTTGTTTGTTTTTTTTTCTATAAAACTTTTTTATGATCATCACTATAGAATTGTTGATTCAGTTTACCATTCTGTGATTTGTATCCTTAGCTTACTGTTGTTCAGTAGGCAGCTAAAAGGTAATAATGCAATGCAGAAAAGAAATAGTGACAATCAATATCCTTGAACGATGCCGCTTTTGATGATTGTTGCAGAGTAGTTTTCACAGTGGAGGCTTGTATTTCAATAAGTCGTCCTAAATTAGGTTCGACGTACAAAGCGTTAGGAACTTAAAATAAGAGTTAATGACGCAGCAATCTAGTTGTGATGGTTAATATTCAATGTCCGACAGGCTCACTCAACACCACTGAGCCCAACTGGCGATCGCTACTACTACTACTACTTATTATGTGTGGGAAGTCTATTAATAATAGAATAGGTACGTCAGGTATAACAATGAGCTTTGCATCGTTGTTAGTGATGCGTTTGTATTGTTTAGCTTTATTGTAGTCTTCGAGATTTTCATGCTCTCCGTCATGAATTTGACCGTTGTGGGGGTATGCTCTGTATATTTTTAGGATCTTCTCTATCAACGAGTGTGGTACACTCTCGGACGCTTGTCTGAAGTCGATTCATGCTATCGGTAAGTTCCTTTTCCATGTTTTCACCTCTTCCAATATTGTTTGTTTGATAATCAGTCAGTCTTTGTAAATTGTTTTACTTAAGGAAGTATCTCTGCTCGGTTATGACACAAGTGGGGATCTTGTACATTGTTGGTAGGCAGGTGATGGGCCTATAGTTCATCGGGTTCTCCCTCTCGTCTATTTTAGTTATAGGCATGTTACTCGCCACGTGAGACATTTGTTGCACTTTTCTGGGCTTATGATTCTATGCGTGGTATTGGTGACTACTAGATATTTTTTTTATCGAAGAATTGGCTATTCGGTTTATTCCTGGTGCTTTACATTTTGGGGTTTTGCATATGTCAGCGATTATTTCAGTAATACCGATATCTGTCCATTTTTCCTACTGTACATATGTGTGTTGTTCTTGTTGCTTGATCCATGTAGATATTTCATTGTGCATTTTGCAGTTTCCTATATCTTACACCATAAATCATTCTCTTCATGGATATTAGGTATGTCATTTATTTTTTTTTTCTTTTTCCCAGTTCTCGGTCTAGGTTTTTGGCATCTTCTTTGAAGATCAAGTTTTGCAAAAATAATCTGTTTCTTCTTTTAAAAAAAAGCAAGATTTTCTTTGCCTTCGCTTATTTATTTTTCGTTCATTTTTCAGATTCTCTATAACATTTTGGTACGTCAGTCTTATCTTTTATGTCATGGCATCTTTTCGGTTCCCTCCTATTTCTTTCTTTAATTTGGGGGCTTTTGTTAATTTCATTTAGAAATGACATTGTCTTCCTACTTTATTTATTTAGGTTTCTAATTTTCTTTCCAGATTGGCATTTTATTTTTTCGTTTATGTTGTACTTTTTTTTATTTTTCAACTATTTTTTCGATCATTGCCGTAGCCGCCTATATAAGAGGATTAATTTCTGTCAGATTCATTAGTGTTTACATTTCATCCTTTATTTTTTTTAATTGTTTTGTTAGCAAGGTTGATGTTTACTCTGACTTGACGTTATTCTTCTTCTTCTTCTTCTTCTTATTATTATTATTATTATTATTATTTCCATAGTTTTCTGTTGTATGCACATTTCCTTCATAAGTTCAGAAATTATTTCAAAATATATTCCACTGATCATTTTTTTGTAAAAAAAAAGAAATATAAACTATGATGACTTACATTTTACACAGATAAAAATCTTCGTAATGTGTGAGCTGTACTTGTGCTTACAACTTTCCTTTATTTCGTTAAGGTAGAGGTCACAAGCAATCGGGTCCATGTGTCTGTCATAACCTTTTCCAATCAATCCAAAGACTAAAACTGGATACATTGCTGTCCTAATACACCATATTTTTGAGATTTCCAGTTCAAGATCCTTGTATTTTGATTATCTTCAGTGATGCATTAGTCTGCGGGACTGCTATGTCAATAAGAATGCATATTCTGTTCTTGTTGTCTTTGATCACGATATATGGGAAGTTAGCTTTGATTGTTTTGTCTGCGTGTATTGTAAAGCCCCATAAAATTATTAAAGATCCTATCGTTGTAACTTGTTTGGATCATGTTCATACCAGTTAATTGCAGTTACCTTCCTGTATAAGTTTCATATTTTGCAGCACAGACATTGACGCACACTCATGCCAAAATTTATATTTAGTTGGTGCTAACAATGTGCAACCTGATAAAAAATGGCTAATTGTATCTGAATATTTATCATACAAACTGCATTTCGAGTTAATACTATTTTTCAGTATGTGCGTTTGGTAATGTCAAGTTAGCAAATATGAATCCTGTGAAGTAAGATTTAATCTTTCGATTTCAGCTTTTAACCCAGCACTACTTAACCACTGATGGCTACGGGGTTTGTCTACATTAACTTGTTTGGTACGGGCAGCGTATTTGTCATGAAAAGTCTTAGATGTAACATCGTTTCAGAATTTGGTACGTTGTATTTGATTTTCATTTCTTTCTTTTGGTTTTTAGAAACTGTTCTAGTTGTACCAATCTTCTGACTCCTTCAGATCCGCAAACAAATTGACGATCAAAATCCCCTTTATGATGATGCATGCGGTGGCAAGGGAGAAGCTTTTGCGTTTTGATATCAATTCGCTTAATTTTTAGCAATGTTCCGCTTATTGTTAAAATGTATTTCATCACAGAGGCAGACTATGTGTTTATGGCTGATATTCTGTTTGTGTATTTAACTCAATAATTAATCCAAGACTTATACGCCTGTGATATTCTTGTCTTATTTTCTTATTTTCTTCTTCAGTTGGGTATTGCTGTATTCCATCTCCTTTTCTGATCCTAGGTATTTAAAAGGGGTCTTCTTCGAGTGCCATAATCGTTGTGACAAAATCTAGATCTATTGAGCGTGTTTCTGTAATTCTCTTACATTCTTGAATGTTACTTTTGAACATTTATCAAATTTGAAATCTATACTCACGTCATTGAATCAGTTTGCAGTATTGAGAAGAACATTCAAACCATTGCCGTCTTTAACAAAGAGCTTGATATAATGCATGCAGGCTAGGTGATCAAACATTTACTTTATTTAAGGATTCATAAATATTACTGTATAGTCCATGCGAAATGTGGATTGAAGATAGACAAAAGGGACGATAGGGAATCATTTGAACGTTTCCCTTGGATATTCAAAAAAATCGACGATCCAGAACCTTTGGTGTGTTTTAGGTATAATGTAGTTTTCCACTGTTCCATGCTATATTTAAGCAAATTTACTATCATCAAGGAGATGTTGTGAATTTCCAAAACCTTAAGGATCCAAGAGTGTGGCACACTATCAAAAAATTTACGGTAAACTATGCAAGATGTCCTGAGACTTTTGCATTTTCTTCAGTAATTTTCCAGGATCATTGTGTCATTAGTACTTGATTATTGCAAACATATGCACCTCTTGGACATCCCTTCTGTTTTAGAGGTAGAATGTTGATTTTCATCGAGAAAAGATTATGTATATTTCATCAAAACTGATATGATCAATTTATATGTTATGGATAGTCATTTTATTGGACTATAATAATTTGGATAATCTGTTTCACCTGTTTTTGATATCATATATTTAATACCTTCAGTGATCCATCAAGGAATTTCATTGGCCTTATTGATTGGCATTTTATGAAGTCTCCGCAAGAATTTTATGGATTGATGAGAGATGATAGATTATCTTATCATTCTCAGGGGATTCCCATTTTGGAGAAATTGTTAGAACTTACTTAACTTTAATCTTGGTTACATTTTTCCATTGTTGCACAGCGTTATCAATCATTCTTTCTTGTCCACTGTGCATTGGGATTATACTTCTTTAGGTTGTTTCATATATTCTCCAAGAAGTTTTACATCTTTTTCAATAGTGATTGGCTTTTTGATTCTTGTAACTGTTTTTCAAATTTCCCTGTAAAACTTCTTGAGATACATTTGGAATAGGTTATTTTGTCGCCATAACGTACACCACTTTTAATATCGTCTTGTTCTATGTGACTTTAATTGCAGTTTCTGTTTAAGTCCCTGATTGGTGGATTTTCATTTACTGCTTTAATTTCATATTTTCCTTTGATATTCTTGCTTTTCCTTGTTGAAATATTTTGATTGATAACTAACATCTGATTTACTCAATTTCTCGCTTTAATTCTACCTTCCAAGAAGCCTCTTTTTTCAGTTGTTTAATCTTTTATTTGTCTTCACATATTTTACTATTATTATTGTTATTATTATTGTTGTTGTTGTTGTTGTTTTTGTTGTTGTTGAAACTAAAATGATTGGCGTAATTCTTCGAATAATTTAAACACTTATAGAAGGCAGAGATTTAAGAAATTGAAAATACGGTGTTTAACAATGTTCAACAATATTTGGACAGTATATCTCTCTTCTTCAACATGTGTTAAAAATAAATAAATAAATAAAATTATAAATATCTACAAAAATATAAAGTCTTTTTACAAATGTCGCTAGTCATGAGGAAAACGTTCGTATTCGTAATCAACGCGTGAACACGAATGAAGGTACAATATAAGGACGATCGACATATCAATCACGTTTTAATTGTATGTCATTTACGATGACTGCGTTGCTTTTGTTTTGACGTGTTGATTACCAATACAAACGTTTTCCTCGGGGGAAGAGATATTTGTACAAAGACATTTTATTTCTGTCCATATTTTTATATATTTTTTTTATTATTTTTATACTGGTATGCATGTTTCAAACTTAATTTGAAGAAGATAGACATCTTCACGGAATACTGTTGAAGATTATTAAACACTGTCTTTCAATTTTTCTTTTCTTAAATCGTTCCCTTCTCGAAGTGTATTATTATTATTGTTATTGTTATTATCATATCATCATCATCATCATCATCATTATTATTATCATATTATTCTTATTATTATCATCATTATTATTATTATAATTATTATTATCATCATTATCATCATCATCATCATCATTATTATTATCATTATTATTATCATCATTATCATCATCATCATTATCATTATTATTATTATTATTATAGTCAGTTTATATCCTCTCTGAATCTGACATGTTTCGGTAGGGTGAGAAACGTCATAATTCATCTGCTAAGCGCAGATATATTGACAGAACATTTTAAATACCATTTATATTTATTTGTTGGTTGTACAATTTATGAAAAAAAAAACTATTTGAAAATTTCCTTTACTTCTAATTTAGGACAATTATTTTTGGTCTTGTTGGTTGTTACTTAACGGCATGTAAACCTCTACGAATTATATTTTATACGCATTTCTATTTTATTTTTTGAGTTAATAATGGTTTAGTGATACAAGTCTAATTAATTAACCCCTGGCTGGGGGTAGAAGAGGTGGATTCGTAACTTTCCCAGAAGTGTTTGCGCGTAAGTGAATATAACGAACCCAACTGGATTTGGAACCCCGCTCTCCGCTTAAAATTTCGAGCCATCATCCATTACCTCCCCCCCACCCAAATCCAAGTTTAGAGCACCTGATATTCCCAAGTGGTCACCCATCTTGGTGCTGACCACGTTCGTCATGACTTTGCTGATCGTACGGAATGCGGGGTTTTCAACGTGATTCTTTCGTGAAATAACTCTCGAATGTACAATGTTTATTGATTTGTAAAGTGCGCAGAGTTTTTTATTATTGTCTCCTCGGTAACTGAAATTTTGAATGTCAGCGTTGGTGAAAATATGCAGAGTTACCTATGAAGAAAAATATACAGAAAAAAACAAACAAAAATCTGAATATGCAATTATGCTGTATTAATTTTAATATAAAGTCAACGTCGGACGTTTCGGTCTATTTTAGACCATCATCAGGACATATTCATAAAACATAATTAACATTAGAACATATAAAATTCAACATGAAAAAGACGATGGACATAAGAGCACAACTAATCCAAACAGATAACTGAAATGTTTTTTATATAAGATCAGCGTTCCGTTTAAATATGATCACGTCGTCGTCATGTGGGCGATGTTGTGAAAACGTATTCGAAGATGATTTCAAAATATTAAAATATTAAACAAACTCGATTGAACTATTTTCTCATATAAAGTGTTCGTCAAGAAATCCCTTCAGTTGATATAGGAATACGCAGAGATCAATAGGTTCTTATATTTTCATACAAGCTTGAAGTCTTCCATGTTACAAAGTAAATCAAAAATTACCTATATAATAATCTCAACTACATACGTTGTTTTTTTGGGTTTTTTTTCTCTCTAACAACATTCAGTCTGGTGTCGATGCGATTCAAGAGAATCTTTTGGTAATCTTATATGTATATATTTGCGAAAAACAAGACGGATGTTATTTACTTCTTCTTCCAGCCTTCTAGCATAAATCATTTCGTCCATATTTATTGTATACAGTTGATAATGTTTATTATTTGAAGCATTCGTTACATGTAATAATCATTTAGATATTTGTATGTATAAAATATGGAACGATCACCTGCTATGATTTTTTTCGTTTGTCTTCTTCAACAAAATGCTCATATTATATAGGAATCTACTCGAACGAATACGATATATGCCATCATCAGATACTTAGGAAATCACATCGATGTAGTTATTTTTTATGCCTCAAGGTGTGAAATGTATAATACGTAAAATTTAATTTGATTAAATTGTATAATTAATTCTCAGAGAATAATCAATGTATTTGATTATTAATGGTGATTTCTATCGCAAATATTTATATGTAAAATTATCTATATGTTGTCAACTTATAAATTACTAGCAGTAGAGCCCGGCGTTGCCCAGGGATGTAGCATTAAGAGATAGATCAAGTATTGGCAATCATAAAGACTGAAAAATAAAATTGACAAAGATTATTGTTTAAGGTTGACGGACAAACATGTCTTAATTAGTATTCTTTTTTTTTTGTTTTACGAATTGGTCACACCCAAACTCAAACAAAAACATTGTTTTCAATCGTTATGTGTCTACCGATTGAATAGAATTTTATTACAAACAAATGTCTTATAAATGGAATTTTTAAAGCATTCTCAATGTAAAAATAAAGAAAATGTGTGCAAGACAATAAGAAACACTACCTGCCAAAAGAAGTGAAGTTTTGTTGAAATCGGTTGAAAAATGTAGGAAATCCGATCCCATATTTAAACGAACACACACACACACACACATACACACAAACAAACAACATGGGTTTTATAATAAGTATAACTCGATATGAGTTGCCCCTCCTTTCATTCTGGCGACTTAATCGTGTTTTCAAATTGATTTCGTGCAAAAACGATTGTGTTTTTCCAATTTTTGGCGCTGTCAGAACTACCACAAGGTAATTTTACGCAGCTTTGAAAATCGGTTGAAAAATGTAGGAAATCCGATCTAATGTATAAACGTACAGACACACGCACATACACACAACCTGGGTTTTATAATAAGTATGATTATTAGTCATTTCCTGAAATTATATAAATAACTACTAGTATAACCCGTCTTTGAACGAAAGTTTCATGACTGAGAATACTTGTCTTTCAATTGGAGCAGTTTAAGTTTAGATGCAGTTCACCCGAAAATCAATATTAGTAACAACTGAGTGCAACTAAGTTACATCCCCAAATGGGGGGGGGGTTGACAATTTGAATGAGGAGTGAGCTCGAAAAGGGCAGTTTTTGCGTTCTCAATCTTGCAAGGAAAGATGCTCTAGCCTGGACCGTCATAATAACATACGATAATTTTTATTCATAATATGAGTTTTTATAATTATAATAATCTTTTGCGTTAGATTTCAACTCTTTAAATTGATTTTACACTGTTTTTTGAAGTGGGGGTTTACAAACATTAAATTTTGCCTTTAATATTTGCGCAAAGAGTAAAAAATCAGTTTTTTCGATTTCTCAACTTCAAGGTTGTAATTTTTTCCAGCCAATTTGGACTCAAAATTAACACTGGAGAATTATCTCTCAAACAAAATAAAAAAAATAATAATCGAAATGGGATGAAAATTGTAGAAACGCATAGACAACATCCGATCACACACACACACACACACAAACACACACATATACATACACACACATTTTGAGAATTATATAAGATAAAGATGTAAATTATAAGTTACACTTACAAATAAAAATCGCAATAAAGTTATATTTTCTTCACAAACAATTCTACCTAAATAACAGCCCATAAGCTAAATATAATAATGTGTTGAAAAAATATTACGAGTTATGAAAATATACAAATATAAATAACGAAGATCAGCAACCAAATTATGAAATGAGACAAAGCAGCTGTGCCCAATAATATAAATATCCCCAGATCATATCTTCCCCGACAGACAAGCGAAGCTCTTTACTTTGATCTTTGCCTCAAACTCAAGGATAGATTAAAAAGTCCATCCTTTCCCCGACTTCTCACGTCTCAATGTGCAAAACCTTAATAATATATTCATTTCAGCACAGGTCTCTGTATTATCAAATGCCTAGGATTGAGGAAAGCAAGGAGCCCAGACAAAATTCCAGTGGTTGTCCATTAGGATATCAACCGAGTATTATCCGCGATCCTAGAAAAGAACAAATCTTCCCCAATCCTCTGAAAGGAACAAGCATATGCCCAGTCTTTAAGAGAGCGGGAAATCGATCTCCTCTCTCCATCAATCTTCCAAGTATCCCCAGTAAGCTTTTTGAGGCTTTAATCAACAAAGAGACTGTTGAGCACTTAGATAAGAAAAACATCCTGTGTGACGATCAGTATGGATTTCGATCAGCCCGGTCCATGTCTGACGTCTTAACTACCACTAATCACAGATTTAGTGGGCTCTTGACGACACACACTTCGAGGACCATAGAAGTAGGTATCTCTAACATCTTCTACAAGGTGTGGCCTGACCAACTATGGAATCGATAGAAGTGTTTTCAAAATTATAAAATCCTTCCTAACAGGTAGATCCCTGAAGGTTATTATTAACGACCAACCTGCCGAGGCCCTTGCGGTTAATGCAAGCCTCCCTCACTGGTCATTTCCCAGACTAACAATCTTTCTGCTTTACATAAATGTTCTGACAAAAATATAGTTATTTGTAAACATCCGTCCATTTTATATGCACGATATACGGGCGTACCTCTAAAAATCTTGACGATCAAATATTGGTAGCTTACCTCTCATCTGATCTAATACTAAAAAAAAACACCAGTCACGAGGAACGAATATTCCCGTGAGAGGGAACCGTGCCTTGCGGTAACATTGGGTTTCACATTAACACCTGATCTCAAGTGGAATTCTTATATGCTATCCATCGTTAAAGTTCCAAATAAAATGATCGACTCTCTGCGCCGCTCCAGCTTTCCGCTAACTTTATACGAGACAAATCAGGCTGAAAAGGGAGTACTCTTGTCATATTTCGGCGGGCGTTGGCCAGTCATCACTATCGGAATCAAAAGTGTCTGTAAAACATTGGAGATTAATTATTTTTCACCCTCCAACCCCTCTCTCTTACAGACGGGATGTTGTAAGTCTCACACTGCTCTATCAGAATTTCCATGGAAAGTGCTCGGACGAACTATATTCTTTGTTTCAGCCAGGTATAACCTTCACGGCTAAGACTGGCCATGCCACATCCACATTACCAAATCATCCACATTCCCTCCGTTATCCATCAGTGAAAAGTAAGTCCCAATCGAACAGTGTCTTCCCTCAAAACACTGTTGTGTTGAACCGACTCCCCAATAGATGTTTTCCCGATCACTACAATCTTAACTTGTTCAAGTCTAAGGTTAACCGATACCTTCCCCCACTTTCCGTATAAACTGCCTCTTAACTTTACCCTCTATCGCGAGAGACCCCCGAGCATTGTACAGGATGAATTATATTATAAAAAGAAGAGAAATAAGTGCCATTTCTTTTGCATCTATTTTTTTCTCAGTTACATCCGATTTTCCTTATATAACAGGATCTCGCTTTTATATTTCCCGCGAAATATATATGATCCGATTAATAAAAGTATTATTTTAGTCACATAATGTCATTCTAGAAGTCGAAAGAAGTTACGCAGAAATGTCCTCTTTGTGATTCAATTGCCTAGAAATTTGTGTATGATATTTGTTTTCCAGGTTCGCTAAATATCTACCCATGGTGACCTGTTGAATAATCTTGGTATTCAAATGTCAGATATTATCGGTTGTCTACTGGAAACTATCATCAAATGGTATCATTTATCTGGAAAAAACATCCGACTATTTTAATCCTCTGTACTCGATCTCAAAGATCAATATTTCCTCCCACCTTTTTTTCTTTCTTTCCGAGTTATCGTATACAAAATTGATATTGGGTATTTTCTTTTCAATTTACACTCAATCATACGGGTTATGATCTGATAAAGCTTAAATGCTTCAATGGGGATATTCTTGGTTCCTTTATGTAACAAATTTCCCCCGAGCTTTCTAAAACCTGAATGTGCATTTTCTTAGGCAAATCCATTTCAAACTGCTCTGGGCATAACATACACCTATTTTTTTTATCTAGTTTATTCGCTATATATCTTTCCAAAGGGTAAATCGTGTAATTCTGTAGGTGAGGCGATAAGCTGTTGCTTGCCTCACCCCTTCATATATTCCTACTACACCAGGTAATTTTTTTTCTTGTTATCCTCAGAAGAGTTGATAAAGGTGCATGATTGTAATAACGCTTCAAAAGGATTGGATGCAATTTAACATACAAATTCGGAAGAATCATTTTCAAACTTTGCTAACCTACGGCCACATCATGTTGAAACATCGGTTCCTGTATCATCATCGATGTTAAGCAACATCGAGCCTGGTCAGTACCTGGATGGGGCAAGCTACTTACTAATATCAGGTGATGTAAGCTTATATAGGAGGGAGGTGTACTGGCTAATGGCTTGGAACTGAGAGTCGAGTTTTAATTCCCTTTGTGTTCGTTATAATCACTTACGCACGAAAACCCTTGGGAAAATTATTAATCGAATTCTTTTCCCCAATCTATGAGATAAGTAAGGTCGGTATCAGTAAACAATTATTAACAGCAAAAAAAGAAATTTCTTGCAATGTAAAATTATTTTCTATCTTTAAATAACCTGCAAATGGTTGATATGTCGTAGAAAACGAATTAGTCAATCAATCAGTTAATCAAATTTTGCATTTCCCATTCCAAAAGCAGGCAATCATGGCTATCTACAGATTCCACTTTTCTTTCTTATCAGTGGTTATCCATGATAAATATATAATGGAGCGTTCTCAACACACTGATATTCTAAGTTTTCCTACTATTAAACATGTTGCCACCTAGTGCTGGAAAGCGTCGTCTAGACTGCCATTTAACCCATACCGGGTATTAGGGTGGAGGAATTCCTTCCGTTCCTTTCCCAAGAGTGTTTCTGTGAAGTCGAATGCAATAGGCAAAACTTCAAATTAAATTAATCTCCCCGTTTCCACTTTCTGTGCAAATAACGGTTTTAGCTATCCACACATATCTCGTAGTGCAATCTGCTCCTTATAGATTTATTATGAGATAAAAAATTAGTGTAATAAATATTTAATTTATATTTTTTTTTTTACTCTGATGGTCGTTAAGGATATGTCGTGTTCGTAGGAAAATACAGTTTAACTCATTCGTAGGAGGTTGATATTTCCCGCCTTATTCTGACAGAATGTAATGTTCAATTTATTTTCCTCTTTCAAGATTGTAAGAATAACGAAGAGAAAAACGGTCTATATTTAAAAAAAAAAAAAAACGCATTCACTGTTTAATACTAAGAATTGCAGTGCATTATCTCGAAAAAAAATCTTGAAAGAAACCATCCGTGTTAATATTTACGAGTGTATTACTGGTTTCATTGAAATATTTTACTCGAGAGAATGTCTTGTCGCATATCAAAATAAAATGTTACAAATGTTTCCTTGAACTTGATATATTTAATCAAGATAATATGTCCCCACAAATATTATAAAGGCCTTTTCTTTCTCTAATACGTATTTAGAAAGATAGGGATACTATGGGCGTAAAATTCTTCAGATTTCGATGCAAAGAATCACCAAATATCAATTTTAAATACTTAAACATTTATAAATGTTTTTTTTTTACCTCGTTTTGACAAGATCAAGAAATATATCAGTCCGAGAATAGACAGAAGGGAGAAGAGGAAAAGGTAAAACTTTCATATTTATTGCCATATTCTTTTACTGGGTATGAGAGAGTATTCGATCTTTTGTCATCGTGTAAAAGCAAAACATTTATAGGATTAACCTAACTGGTTTTATTCTGCAACTTTTTGTACAATGCTTACAAGTGACGACAATATTTTTTCTATATTAACTTCTGTTTGTTTAACACTTCATGAAAGATAACACTCTTCATATTCCGCTTATCTGGGTACTACGCCATAGTGTAATGGTTAGGAATCTTGTCTCGCTCAATCAATTACGATTAAGTAGTGATGTTGGGTGTTCCACACATTCGGCCGTTTGCTACATATAAACCAAGCGTAGAAAATCATTAGGCAGCTCGACGTGGTATAAATGTTAGGAAAGTTGTCTCATTAGAACTATTACGACTGAGTAGTGAGTTCTATCGTGAACTCGTGCCCCATACGTTTGCCCTTGGGTTACAACTTACATACGCTTGGAAAATCTCTGTTTAAGTGGCGCTTCGACTCGGTATAATGTTTAGCAAGCTAGACTTCTTACAGTTGTGCAGTTTGTTCTATCCTCACTATGTGGTCTATACATTCGGTCTTCTGTTACATCTAATCAAGCTGAGAAATTTACTATGTTCCACATATCACAGTGCCTTTCATGTATGACACAACATAACTTATTCATTTATATTTCTGAACTGGGAATGTGATTCTGTTTGTCAATTTTGCTATGACAAGATAATGCCTAGTTTTGTCACTACTGATGATTATACTTAGAAAAAGAACTGTAGTAACAAGTCTACTCTTCAATCTGAATTTCGGATCCTGCTGAAGGTCACATATTTTCTTGCATATTCAGGCCGTTAGATGTAAATACACTGTTTATTAAATAAATAAAAACAGATCATCTACACACACACACACACACATATATATATATATAATAAGAGAGAAGCGTGTGTAAGAGATCACGTGAGAGGAGAGCGAGATGAATATAAAATATACACAATTATCATCAATATCTATAGTTACATTACTAAATTTTATACATAATTTTTCATTCGGAATCTGACGATTCGTTCGTGCATGAAATTCCGAGTTGTACCAAACGATGAGTGTGTGTGTGTGTGTTTTTATATATATATATATATATATATATATATATATATATATATATATATAGAGAGAGAGAGAGAGAGAGAGACGGAGATTTGGTTGGTACAGAAATACGTATGGTTTTACACTAGAGAGAGAGAGAGAGAGAGAGAGGGAGAGAGACGGAGATTAGGTTGGTACAGAAGTACGTATGGTTTTACACTAAGCGAATGTTTGAGAATGAGGTTTCTTTTAACACGTGACACCAATTTGTAAAATTTATATGTATTCTAAAAATTGGACATTTCAGCGCGTGGTTCTGCAGAATCTGTCTGTAATGATTTTACGTTAAAAGTGAAAGAACACGAAAATAAGCTACATTTTATTCAAATGATGCTCATTTTTACCGGGAAATTAAATTGCACTGATAGCTAAAAATATATACGCTCTTTAACGAGATGTTGCCATAGCAGAGAGTATTTTCGTAGTTAGGTTGCTAGTTTCGGAAGTGGAAATATCGAACCCAATATCTTCGGGTAGACCTGTAGGTATTCATAACCAAATAGAAACTCTGGTAAAGATAACCAACATGAGACATCGCAGATATACCTATCATGTGTTCCACCAGATTCATGAGGCAACTGAAAACCCTTCATTGCGTGAATTGCTAAGTGGGTCGGACAATAAACAAATTAATGGAAAACATGAACAACCATTCCAGTTTCAAGCCTTCGCACAATCCCAACAGATAGGACAATTTCTTTGAAACAACATTAACAGAGAATGAAAATGGAATATTTTGCCACAATGTAGGGTGAGAAATGTTCTGGAAAAAAAAGAAATGAGCCACAATTAAAAACTCTAAATCCAGCATGCAGCTTAATAATTTTATGTTGGGAATCTTGTGGGACTGGAATTGAATTGTGTATTACATACAATATCAGACGTTCAATTCAGACAAGATATGTATCAAATTGAACTGAATAAAGGTAGTAATCGACGAATTGCATCCAGTGTCGTCATCTCATAGAGCAGTGTTTCCCAAGATTTTTTTTTTTTCTGTCGTCCGCATTTTGGGAATGAATATTTGCTCCCGCCTCACCGTATTGTATGTTATAAAAAGTACATTTCAAAATAATGAAGAGAGTGTATTAAAGGGAGATTACCGAAGATGTAGACAATGAGTCAACATTTTCACTGAAAACTTTCTCTTCAACTTCGTGGAGCCTAGTTACTATATTATTCTTAATTGAAATAATACAAAAATATCACAACAAAATCGGTCAATAATTGATTATAAATATTTATAATAGGACATATGCATGCAATTACAAGTAATCCATACTAATAATTTAAATTTTGAAATTTGAATTAATCTTAGCTTATGAATTTTGAAAATGTTTCTAAATCTTTCATTATCTTTCAGTCATTCCACCACATCTGCTATCCTCTTTCGCAGCACTCTCTGGGAACCACTGTCTTAGGGAAACAGTAGACCTCTCATCTATTCTCCGACACATCAGAAATTGGTAACCCTTTGCTAAAGTTTCCTATTACACACACAAAATTTGCTTGATATTGCAATTTCAAATTAAAACATTTCGAATCTTATAACAAATAAATCAAATGGAAGAACTCTAGTTCTTCTGTATCTTGTAAAAAAAAACATCAGTTCCGAAATCTTTGAGACAATTCAAATAAATTGATTTCATTGTCTTGGGTAATGAGATGGAAGGATTTAGCGCTCTCCGTAGACAGAAGAGTTGTCACCAATTAATCCTTAATGACCGCAAACAGATGGAGCTGAGTGAAACTTTAACAGACAATCGACACTGGCTCAAATAGCGTGAACAGTAAATGTACGGCATACCCGATTCATATGCAGTACATTGGTTTATAGTTTTGAGAGCAGCAGTATCACCAGCGTGTCCTTGAGTCGAACGCCTCAACTGGGCCTGTGGCTGTTCTAACTGCAACTATGTGGCATGCTGCGATGAATCACAATTGCGCGGGTTCATTGGCGAATTAAGAAGCGATGCAGACCGCAAGTAGACAATGATCCCCGTGGTCAGAGAATCACTGTGACTGCAGAATGTAGTTCTATTAATGGAGCTGGCTGGTGTGTTCAATTGGCGTATACTGGGTTGGTTTAAATCGTTCATTTCTCTGGGAATACCTCAACTCATTTTATCATGACCATTTACAAAAATTCAACGACGAGAAAATCAATCGGTTTGCTTGTTCTGTAGGCTTTCGAACAGTATAGAAGAATGATACAGCGTCGAGATGCTTCACTTAGAAAAACTACAGTGGATCTCTCACCAACTCAGTACCTATACGATGGTTTTTATCATGTGTATAAACTTAAAAATTCTGCGATACACACACACACACACACACACACACACACACATATATATATATATATATATGATAAAGTTGAGTTATATTTTATGCTAGATCTATGATTAAAAGTGTTCAATATCACTAACAGAGATATGTCAACTTAAGATTGGTAACTGATGTCCACACCAAGCTATCATACTCTGTTTCATGCTTGAAGACATTATTTTACCCATAGATGGAGGGAGAAGAAGAGGCTCATATATTTACCAAGGGTATTAGCAGGTAAATGAATGTAATGGATCCGACTGAATTCGAACTCGGTTCTCCGATTCCTCAATCCGAGCAGCTATCCATATATATATATATATATATATATATATATATATATATATATATATATATATATATATATGTGTGTGTGTGTGTGTGTGTGTGTGTGTGTGTGTGTGTGTAATAATAATGGCCTCTCCCGTCGGTTTCTACGTTTGAGGATCTGACAGCGTATTGATTCAGTTATGAAATTTTGTGGTATTTAAGTGGCATTTAAGACTCGCTAGTGATTTACAAAGGAGGTCACATATGGAGTAAGTGTGAGGCTTGTGAGATGAGATAATTGTTAGATTGGCTGACCTTTTAGATCTTGCTCTCGCTTCTTGAAGATGATTCAGACAAGCAGATTGAAAATTGCTGAGTCCACTAAAACACGTTGCTCTCTATTCTACCCGCTCCAAGGCTAAGCGCTCAAGGGTGTTATGTGGTATATAACGAATCAAGGGAAACCGCCAAAAAACCCGCACAATTTATTTGATAAAAGTGGTGAAGGCTTGCGCAGAACCATCCACACTTTTTGGAACTATTGATACACTTAGTCGGTGCAAATAAATCACACCGACGAAGCAGACAATATACCTCAGGCTTTTCGTGTAAGAGTTTTCCATCTCCTAGACCAATCGTGTTCTATAACACGAATGAGCTTGGTCAGCCCTGGTAGACATATTTGTCCATAGTTGGGACTCTAACAGGTCATACCACCTTGGGTCAGGGCGGACCTGTGAACATCAGCAATTAAAAGCTTGTTCCACGCTCCTGAAATCCACCAATCTCCCGATGAGAAAATTTGCTGCTGGATGTAGTTTACCGTCATACCCAGGACATTACGTGAGAGATTTATTAGAGGATGGGCGAAGACCAGTGCTGCCTGTTACTCTTAAAAATAAGGTACAGTAGATGAGCAATAAAGGTACTACTTCTACCCAATGCCCCCTAAATACATTAAAAAAAGTTTTCTTTTTGTTTTTTGTATATATATATATATATATATATATATATATATATATATATATATATATGTGTGTGTGTGTGTGTGTGTGTGCGTGCGCAAGCAATGATCTCCATTTAATTTTCCTACTATTTTTGTTATTGCTATCCCTTTTGTTTTTAAGTATCCAACATTGTACACTAACCAAATGATTCTCGACTGGGTGTGCCTTTTTTCAGTTATATTGTTCATTACGTATGTTTCTTATTCTATGTCAGTCAGGAGGTGCATAGCTTTCACCAAATTAGACAGAATTTCGATATTAAGGCTGTGTGTGCATTGGCGGTCAATTATATTTCTTTGTTTTCTTCTTATTGCATTTAGCGCATAGCTATTGGCTGAAAATTAGCCAAGCGACGGAATTTGATCGTAACCAATGACTTTCAATAATTCCCGACCCAGTTCTGGTGCATACTCTAGATTAACGCCTCGGAGAAGTTGGTTGATTTCGATGTATTATGAACATAAAAAGGAATAAAAATAAACAAAGTAATGTATGCAAAAAATGGCTAAATAATTACGACACTGAAGTCAATGTTTCTAACGTTATACTGTATTTGTTTTCATTTCTTCACCTTGATTTTATTATTATGATTACCTTTAGGTTTAAGCTCTTATTTTCGTTAATTTCAACTTTCCTTGAGATCATTATAGAGAACATTTTACCCCCTTTTTCTTTCCTCTCGAATTTGCTTTTTTTTTCCTTATTCATTTCGTCAAATCACTTTTGCTTTAAACCATCCCTCAGTTCGTCTACAATCTTTCCATTACTGGGTATATATATATATATATATATATATATATATATATATATATATATATATATAAACACACATTCATCATTCATCCTTTTTTTATGCTTTATTTTGCCAAAGTTTTCTTTTCGTTGTGGCTCTGTTTATATGATTTTCTTTTCCTTACATTTAAGCCAATATCATTATTTCTTTCTTTCTTTTTGTCTGAAGTGTATTATTCCTTTTCTTTTGTTGCGATTTGCTTATGGGTTGTCGTTTCAAGTTGAGGAAGCGTTTTGTTTTGACGATATAAAATTATCGTGTAGTGGTCGAGAAAACTGATGAAGTGTCCAACGAAACCTGATTGAAATGGTTATTCTATCCGGCATAAATTCGTGTAGGGACACTTTCATGGATAATGCCTACAGGAAACTGAAAATTCAAGGAACGATGTTAAGAGAGACATTGTAAATACCGATGAAAAAAAAAATTAACTTACTCCGTTGGTGATATAAAGAGCGAGGCATTTGTACAATCTAAGACATACACGGCTATTGAATGGGCGCTGATTTTAGCATGCTATCTCGACCACGGGCCGAATTAAAAAAAAAAATTGCTAGCCTCATGGGATTCACAGCTCACCCATACCCAGTTTGTTTTTCTTTTTACACAAAACATTTTCCGCTTTGCAAAAACTGAATAGAGAGTGCTGCTGCTAAAGCTTTTTTTTTAGATTATACACATCATTCGCTATTTATATTACCAACAGAATTAGTTCAACTTTTTCTTCATCCATTTTTAAAAAGACTCTCGATATCTTTCCTTGAATATTCGCTTTCCTTTCAAATTTTTCTTCGAAATTGTCCCTAAACGAAAACATTGCGGATAAAATAAAAGGATGTAATTGTGTGTACCGAAAATGTTTAACGTCTGCTATATCATGTTATATTACTTTCTTTGCTTGTGTTTCATGTTTTTATTTTTACCTTATGATTGCTATGATTCCCCCTTTTCCCTTCTAACTGTATTTCATGATTTCCATTTTTTAGTTGTTTTTTTTTTTTATTTTCTTCTTTATTTCCTCTCAACTTTGATACCCTTTTTTTTTGGAGGGGGGAGTTTTTCTATCTTTATAAATCATTATTTCATATATTTATTTAATTTTCTACCTGGACTTTACGTCCTTTTTATTTGATTTTTTTCTCATCTATACTTTATCATTTCTTTTTAGGTATGCCTTTTCCTTTTCTTAATGTCTAAGGCTGTACTTAGTTTGAATTCCTCTGATTTTTTTTTTTTTTACATTCGCCTTCATTTATCCTTTCATTTTTTTTATATACATTTTCCTTTAATTGGAAATTTAACAATTGTTTCATGTTTTCTTCTTTACTTCAACCATTTGCATTTTCTTCGCTTTCCCTTCAGCATTTTTCTTGCTTTCATCCGAAGTTTATCACTTCATTTATTTCTATGTTACTCGTTCGGGATATTTCTCATCAATTCATCTGTAATTATTTCTGCTTTTTCCTTTCAGTCATCTGCATCATACTATTTCTCCTCTTTCTGTTTTCTTCCATTTTTCTTTTGTATTCACTTTTAAATTTCTATCATGCTCTACTATTCTATATTTCATATGTATTTTAGGATCTCTTCATTTCTTTCATTTTTCTCTCGATATTTTTTATTTCTTTGCTATTCCTCTCTTTTATCACCATTCTAGAATTGTTTGATTCCTTGCTTTCATTTTTTTAAAATCTCTACTCGTTCTTTTCATTATGCATTTCTTTTGTCCGCTTTTTTTTTTATTCCGCTGGGCTGTACTATGTCTTTTCATTCCTTGTTTATTCTATTTTTTTTATTTATTTTCCTTAACAATCTTCACCCAATACAAGACACAAAAGCCAAGGATGGTATAGGGTTACTGTAAGCTGTAATATGAAAATAAACACGGACAATAACTGAAGTTCATGGAGCTGTACACGAAAGAAAATGGCTAACACTTGACTTGAAAAGTTCAAGATTGTCGTGATTGGGTAAACATCTTACCGAGAGTTTATCCCACAAAGCAGCAGCACTTAGGAAGAAACAGCCTTGATGGAACTTAATTTTTACGATAGGAATTCGAAGAGAATTGGGATGATTTCCTGTTGTTGCGTGGCATGGCTGGCCCAGCTGTAAAGGTGAGGTGTAGTGGGACTTAGTAATCCTGCTTGTCAGAACAGATGCTACAAGTCCGTAGCGTTAACCCTGTATAAAAGTGTTTTCAGGATGGAAAAATATCCAATACTGACAAGGCCACGTAGATATTTTTGAACTCTGTCAATTCAGAGGATACGTCAACTCCATTGCGGATATGGCTGCAAATTTTGATCTAGAGAAAAGGACAATTTTCAGCCATAACACTGCCGGTACTGCTCAGTCTTGGAATGAGACACTTCGGTAAGTATCTGATTCCCTGCTATCATCTAATTAGATTATACCAAGGCGAGTCACACAACTACTGAACCGATAAAATGAACTAAACATGTTTCCAGTTTATTTAGCCAAAAATGGATATATGAGTTCCACTTGATGTCTGGAGAGTGCTTGAGTCTCAGCAGACTTTCAAGACAAACAGCCTCCTTGGGAAAACACGTATCTAACATGAGAGTTGGAAATTTAGAGTCTGCTCGGTTGTGGTATAACGATGTTACTTTAATTTTGGCAATATTGAATTTTAAAAGCCAGTCATCATTGAGCTAACTAGGTTAGGTCAGCAGAAGGAAGATCTGATAGGTTCTGGACATCTAGATCTTTGGAGTTGCCCTTTTAAAGTGTTATCATCCCCAAAATTACTAACTATTAAACGGGGTATACCCTTAGGCAGATCATTAATATACAGAAAGAAGTTGGTATTGATGATAAAGCCATGCGGAACGGCGGTATTGATCTTAATGTCTTCTGATATCTGGCCTTTAATAACTACCTTCATGAAGGGCTTAATAACTGAGAGGGTGCTCCCGGAGATTCCACCGCTGGAGAATTTACGTAGAAGCCCCCAATGCCTCACCTTTTCATATAATATATCACTGGCAATTGTCCTCGTGATGAATTTATTATCTGGTGTCTGACTAGTTCTGTGAGGAATGACATTTAAAACATCTTCTGGGGATCTACCAGGGCGAAATCCAAACTGGATATCACCCAGGAGGTTGTTCATCTTCATCATTTTATAATATTTATTCTTTTTTTTTTCTGAATTACTTTTAAATTTACTTGCTAATTTCTAATATATTTTTTTTCTTTTCATGTTCCTTTATACTTACTGATTACTTTTCTTTCTTTTTTTTCTTTTATCTCTATTTATATTTTTTTCTTCTTTGGACTATTTCTTTATTTCATCATCACCTGTTTTGCATTCAGAGTTTTTATGTTTGTTTTTATTCATCTGTACTTTAATTGTTAAACATGTAAACATTAATTACAAAAGGATCCTAGAAATTTCTCGGCACAAAGAAGAACGAATTTTTACTATTACTATGATATATAATAAGTAATCCTGATCGGAAAATTTCGACCATCTTCATGTAAGAATTGTTACATAATTATCCAACTGTTTTTGAGAAATATGTCAAAGTAATTATCACTTAGCTTCGTCTATTCATCTACTCCAACAGTTTCTTTTATCGCACTTCCACCCTGTGGAACTCAATTCCGTTTAATTGCTTTCCTCGCAAATACAATCTTCGAAAATTTAAATCCAGCGTCAATGACCGTGTTTTGTTTTCTTGAACCCTGCTTTTTTTGCACTTACATCAATCTTCCCTATTTTCAGACTTCTATTTATTCCACATTCGTTGTAACCACCTGCGTCCCTAGTGGCATTTCTGACTTGCGTTAGGTGAAATGCTTTAAAAGTACAAAGCGGCAAGAAGCCGGATATTAATGTGAAGGATTAAATCTGTGCAAAATATAATTTGGACCATTTTTTTTCCTTATATACTCTTATTTTAACCTCATATACTCAATGAAAGTAAATATTGTTCAAACGTGTTTAGGTTCCCTGTCCGTTCAGCTGTTTTTAAAAAAAACATTTTCTTCTAACCATATAATAAACGCTTTGTCCCTGCTGTTGTAGATGATGACAGAATAATTTGGCGTGTAATCCGGTTAAGAAATATTTTTTTAATAATTTGTATATAATTGGACAACTGGTATTATAATGAAGATTGCTGGAAATGTTTTTTCAATATAGGGAAATTGTATGAAACTTATTATTATTGAATTCTGAGTGTACGTCTATTAATTTAATTTTATTGCTATTACTACATCTGTATGGATATTTCAGAATAGTTTTTTTTGTGTTTGGATGTGGTTTGAAGGATTTAATATGTTTTCTTGCTTACTGAAGTGAAACTATAATATATTTATGATTGTCTGAGGCTTTTAATATTTTTTGTTTTTGAAAAAAGTCATGTAGTATTTAGAGAAGTTGAGTTTAAGTGGATACGAATACTGTGCTTGTTTTTTTTTCGACTATAGGTTTTCTTCGTATAAAGGATGTGTAATCGCAATGAGGAATTAGGTTTTGGGAAATTTGATACTCAAAAGACATTAAAATCAAGACCGAAAATAGAAAGCAATGCATACCATTCCTAACGAGCTTGTGTAAACGGATATCGGAACAAATTTTAGGAGAGATAGAATTAAGATAACATTTACTAAGTGCTACAAAGGAAAACACCTTGTACAGAGACCATGATC
>CAHIKZ030000880.1:895000-900000 GCA_903632075.3 Acanthosepion pharaonis
ATGTTTTTCTTGTGAAAAATTTCTCTACCAAGAACCGAAAATCTGTGATGGAGACAGCAGAAAAGAATTCACTTGCTGAAAAAAATGGTGAAGAACAATATATATATATATATATATATATATATATAAGGAAAGAAAAATTATCGAGTAGGACGAGTGGTGGCGCTTTTAAATACAACCTGTTGATGAAAAGTTCTAGGCTCTACTAAAAAGAATGGCCGACACCCATGAAATGTACCCTATTTATAATTTTCTCTCCACATTTCATCATATTTGCCAAATCTCTACCTAAATTTATTTAACCCTTCCTAAAATGACAAACCCCATGCACATATTTGAGTGTTCTGTCTGTAATTGTCCAGTACATGTATCGAAACATATTGAGCAGAAATTATCTCCCTATCCCTTATCGTATTAATGAAGTTGTAAGCTGTCTGGAAGGTCTGATTAACCCTGGGTTAATTTCTGCCTCGCGATCAAAAAGGTTCAGTTAAGATTATATTCGTTTTGGAAATATTTTTTTGATTGATTGGTTGATTAGTTTGTTACGGGTTATCTATTCTTGGCAGTTTAATTACAACCAGAAAAATATATTTGGTTTGTAATAATGATTTGCTGAAACATGTCCAACATATTAACACATATAATAGTTATAATCTATTTTTTCTTCCCCCCCCCCCACAAACAATGTAGATATGGGACTAGTTAGGAAAGGAATTCATTTATTAATTGTGGCATTCTGATTCCTGTTTTAAGACTACAGAGCGTGAATGAGATGTGAAAAGAAGTATTTGAGTGTGTGGATCAAATGTTGTGCCTAGCTAATTAAGAGATAGAACAGTGAAAAAAAAAAACGGTACGATTTTAGGTCATATGCCACTTTTTTTTAATGATTTCACCCCAATCAAGGAACTAAAGCCACTAAGATAGAAGTAGTTTACTGAGTGTAAGATAATGGGAGATAAAACACTTTTAAGGAGGGAAAACAAGAAAAGAAGAGGATTTAAGAAAACAGAAGATAACGATTGACGTTTACTTTATTTTTTAAATAATCAAAGTTGTCTTGGAAACAAGAAACTGGTAAAGAGTTGCATAAGCGATTAGTGTTGTTATAAAATGTTAGCACAGAACCTACGTTTGCATCTAGCGATTTCAACTCTAGTATGATGAAACCTTAAAACCACTCTAGTAATTCGTATATAGTTATAAAGTCTGGGTAATATGGAGGCAAGTTCATCAGAAGAGTTACCTTAAAAGACTTAATAGGACTGTTTTGGGTTTTTTTTCCCTATTTACGTGCAATGAAAGTACATAACTATGATTAATGAGGTAGATTCAGATTGTTTGCGTGGACATTTGATTTTTTTTCAATATGATATTATTTTAATCGGGAAAAATATCTAAAGTTAACAGATCTAGCGACTATTACATCAAGAAAATTGAAGATCAAATAACAATGTCACAGCTTTAGATATCTATTATTTGAGAATGTGAACAACATATAATTGAGACTTGTATTTCAATAGATTTAAGATCAGTGTTATTGTCAATTGGCCCTGGTAATATGTCAGCTGGTGTTAAACAAAACTTAATTTAGCAATTTTTGATAAAAAAAGTCAAGTATTAGTGCCAGAATAAATACTTAATCATTGTCGATATATGTTTTATCGCTATCTCAAATATATCTTATTTTTAATAAGCCAAATTACTAACTGCCAAGTTGATTTTTGCTAAGTGTAGTTTTTATTTGTCTTTAATGTACAATTTCCCTGTTAGGCGTGTGTAATCATGGCTCTCAACAACTACCTCTAATTTGTAGCTCTTAGCCATGGTTGGATTTTCCTCTCTCTCACCGTCTCTACCTAAATACATCTCGTTAGGTAGGATATTCGCATATTTCCTCTGTTCTTGTTGCCTTCAACATCCATTGAGATTGTCATAAGCCTAACTTATTCTTTCACAAAATCAATAAGTAATGTAACCCAATGAGGATCGAAGTCATCAGTAAGAACTGCCAAGTAGATCTTGCTACAATTACACTATAATGAGTTTTTATCGTACCAGTTTTAACTACAAAAAAGATTGATATGTATTATTTAAGGCGTTTATATATATATATATATATATATATAAATGAAAGGAATGCAGAGAAACTAGAAAGAAATCATCAAGATATCGTCGTGTTAGACATCAATCGGTGATATATCTTCGATCTCGGAGAATACTGATGCGAATTGTAACAACAAGAGGTATTTGTTTCTTTTTATTTATCAAGGCCAGAAAGGATTATAAAAAAAAAAATAGGTTTTGTTAGAGAACCGAAATTTTTTTTCTACTTTTGCAAATGACTTTTTCCTAATTTTAAGAATGAAACGAATTTCTACTTATTCACAATTCTGACCAAAAAATCAGTATTACCTATACAGAAAAGTTTAATTTATGCCTGTCAAAATGAATGCGATAAAGAAGTTATTTTCATTCAGTTTTTCTAATGCCCATACACGACTCCCTGCTCCCATAAGAAAAATCCATCCTACGAACATCTTCTAATAGAAGACGTTTAAGCATAACCGTAAGTGGTCTCTTTTACTTTAATATATATATATATATATATATATATATATATATATATATATATAATATATAGGATTGTGTATACGGAATAAATTCTAATAAATAAAAAATATTATTCCTAAAATAGTGCTCAATACAGAGAAGAGCAAATATAATTTATTCGAAAATTATAAATATTTTTATGAAATCATTTTAAAAATAGCCATTTTGTTTCAACATTTCCCTGTGTCTTATCAAGTGATGGTGCTAACATGTTATAATTTTTTAATAAATCATATATATATATATGTGAAAAGTGTATATAAATATAAATAAATATATATATATGTATAATTATTTATATATTATATGCGCGGTACTTATTAGAAAGCGCTAATATCAGAGATAGAGCTAATATATTTGGTTGGTTAGATGTGAGATTGTGACCCTGGGTTTCACGCTTTAGCGATCGTCAGAGTTTGTCACATCTATCCAACCAAAATATATATATATATATATATATATATATATATATATATATATATATATATATATATATATATATCGTTTCTTTCGCTGTTGCGATATTTATTTTTCAACGTAGGTTCTTCTTATCCCGTTCGAAGCCTCGTCGCCACTGTTGAGTTGTTGGGAGTGTTCCTGCGTGTGTGTATTCGAATAAAGACAAACACAGTTGTAGGGATAAATACTGGTATATTTGTAAGAGGTAATTAACAACAGAGTGATTAGTAATAAGAAACGCCGGTTAGTAAGTAACAATAGCAAAAGTCTACAGTCCAGCGGTATGTAATGGTAACCTGATCTCGACTGCTGTCGCTGAACCTGATCCTCGCACACCAACACCACTACTCTCTCTAGCACTGACTTATATCGTAGAGGGATAAGTCCATTATCAATCAGAAGGTGGGTGCGCCCTAACAATATATATATATATATATATATATATATATATATATATATATATATATATATATATATATGAAGAAATATAGTCTTAAGTTGTGCTATATTAATGGGATAAAGTGCTCAATAACAGAGATAGAGTGCGTGTAAATATAAAAGTGAACATAGAACGAGTGCCCACAACATTTAGAGGCGACGGTCTGTTTCATGCTAGATGCAATCGTCAGGCCACGATTTTTATTTTACATTCAACATCTTGCCTTGATAAGACTCCGGAGGTGCTGAATCAAAATGGCTATTTTTGTATTGATTTTATAACATATTTATGTTATAATTTTTAAATAAATAATTATATCTGCTCTACTCTGTATTGAGCTCTCTTTTAAGTATAGTAATTGTTGATTATTGGAATTTATTCCGTATACACCAATCATATACTTGGGTATATTTATAGATATATAGATAGATAGATATTAAATGTAATAAATCTGTTGGTATACAACGCAAGTGGATCCTAGTAATGTAAAATATTAAAACTCATCCGCAAAAAGAGCTGAATGGATTTATTATAACAGACCTATTTATTCATATAAACCCAATTTTATGTCATAAGGTGAATATCGGGTTTTAATGTTATAAAACCTCTTCCATTTAAGGTTAATAACTTCCACCCAAGCCTAACTGCTGTCTCCTTCATTTTTTTCTGGCTGAAACATTGAAATAGATAAATTATGTATTAATTTTTCAGCTGCTATTGCAGTTAAAATTCTATTTCCGACACGAACTCAGTCTATACACCGAGGTTTTAAGAGACTACTGGCGAAGATTTCATCGGTTGAAATAGATCGATATCCCATATGAGGCAATTAATATTGTTGTGTAATTATATATATATATATATATATATATATATATATATATATATATATATATATATATATATAGTAGCGGCCATAATATAAGGAACGTAAACAACAAAGACATAAATATGTGTATTACTTAAAAATTAATGCATGATTAGCAATAAATTTTTTTTGCCGAAGAAAGATTAGGGTGTAATGGATAAATATTATACAAAATAACAAAAATTTACATAATAGTTTTTTTGTAAATAAAGATTAAATGGAACAAAGGAAATAAGCTACTGGAGAAAAGTTAAGGAACGATGTTAATAATTTCAATAAAATTTTAATTTACACTGTTAAAAAATTCGATGGAGCTTTTCAACAATAAGTAAAAGTTTGTTCATCATTAGGACATTATTTTTAACAATATGGAAAATTTTGCACGCAAAACGCTCTCTTTTGAAGAAAAAACTCATTATCGCTATCAAGAAAAATGTCTATTTCAGAAATTTTTAATATTATTCATAGGTCTAAAAGTATCGTTCACCGTGTAATTAGCAGGTATAAAAACGATAAAACGTTAGATGCAAAACCAAAGACCGACAGACCTCCAAAATCACCGCAAAGGGAAGATCGAAGAATTGTTAGAATATCTACAAAAAAAACGTTCGGAAACTG
>CAHIKZ030000880.1:905000-910000 GCA_903632075.3 Acanthosepion pharaonis
ACTGAAAGAAAATGGTATGAACACCACCCAAACCCGGTTACGGAGATAGAACCTGTTACAATTCTATGGGACTACACAGTACACACTGACAGAACAATCAAAGCCAACCGCCCAGATATTGTTATTAAAGATCACAAAAAAAGCTGCCTCCTTATTGATATGGCAGTCCCTGTCGACTGCAATGTATCTTTGAAGATATTCAAAAAGCTCTCAAAATACAAGGACCTTGAAATAGAAATATCGAAAATGTGGCATATGGGAACATCAACAATCCCTGTTGTAGTTGGAGCCCTAGGACTGGTTGGAAAAGATTGCATTAGACTAATTGAAGGGATTCCTGGAAGTCCATGCCTCAAGGAGATACAAAAAATGTTCTGACAAGTACAGCCCACACTTTACGAAGGGCTTTATCTATGTAATTTTTTTTTTTTTTTTTGTCAGTGGAAAGTGTCATGATGCCATTTCTAAATTAGGTCCTTATGCGGGACCCGGAAAGAAATGTGTAAACGCCAGAAATCAAAGAAAATAATAATAATAATAATAATAATAATAATAATAATAATACACAAAAATGTGGCGCATGGGAACATCAACAATCCCCGTTGTAGTTGGAGACCACGGATTGGTTGGAAAAGATTCCAGTAGACTAACTGAAGGGATTCCTGGAAGCCCATTCCTTAAAGCAATACAAGAAAATGTTCTAACGAGTACGGCCCACACCTTACAAAGGGCTCTTTCTATGTAAAATAGTCTGTTTTTTATATTTTTATTTTTATTTCCAGTGGAAATTATCATGATGCCATTTCTAACCTTAGGTCTCTGACTGGGACCCGGAAATAAATGAGTACACATCAGAAATCAAATGAAATAATAATAATAATAATAATAATAATAAAAACTTATTACTTCAAGCGTCATATTTAGTGGATATCAGTGTTTCATTTGACAGGCCGGTTTTCAGACAAAATAAATTTGTTTGAACCGGCATGATCATTCATGAGTTTGAATAAACTTCAAAGCGTGTACTTATCAGTCAGTTATGTGCCATGCGTGATACACGTATAGTCGATCATGTAACTTTCGATATATGACTCGCGTGGCAGATTTTTTTTTTCCCGTAGTAGTTTGTCATTTCTTTCTGCGGTAGACCAATTGCCATCCAAGTCTATAGAACCCGGTCTGTCCTGATATTTACCCATAGCTGGGGTGTGAAGAAGAGGAGTCATAGCTTTCACAAGGGTATTAGCACGTAAATTGATGTAATGGATTCGACTGGAATTTGAACTCAGCTCTCTGATTACTCATTCAGAGCCGCTATCCGTTACTCCACCGTATACATATAGAAATATATAATTAGTAATTACTCCTCGTGTACATATAGAAAATATATAAATAGTAATTTTTTAAATGATCTCTTGTAGATACACTCCGGATTTGAACCCAATCGAAAACCTTTGGAGTATCATGAAGCGAAGACTGTACGCCAACGGACTACAATTCAAGAGCAACGCTGAGTTGTGGGAAGCAATTCTTGACATATCTCGCGGCATTACAGCAGATGACATCCTACAATTAACAAATTCTATGGATCGTAGACTTCTTCAAGTAATTTTAAAACTGGGAAAGAACATTCCCTATTTATTTGTTTAAAACTGTGCCTTTGTTTGTATCTGTTATTATTTGTTTGATTATCTTATTTATTAGGTTCATTTGATCATAAACATTCACGTGCAACGTTAATAAACGTTTGGTTTGCTCAATTCTGGGAATTTTACTAAACCTTTCTAATAATTTGGCACTCTACAATCACCGTGCTGATAACAAATATGGCGCCAGTTTGTTTACATTGCGCAGATCAGTACGAGAAATTCAGGGATTGCGCAGGTTAGTATCGCCAACGTTGTGTGAAAATTTTGTGTGAATTGATTGGAGGGTTTTTTGAAATATTAGAAAAAAATTTATCTCGATAATAATTTGGCACGCAATGTATATAAATTCGTCATTTGCTTCAAATTTCAATAGAGTGCAATAACATAAAGTGCTGAATGAAGACTTTTTCTTTCAAATAAATGATAGTTGGCAAATCTATTTGTGATAATAAAAGTTGGATGCACGAACATGTTTTTCGGAGAATATAGTGTCAACCATTCTTTTTTGCAGATATTAAACTCTTGAATATGTTTTTATTTTTTCCTCTGAATTCATAGATTTTGACACAAAATAATAAAATGTTTAATACTGCTAAGAGCCAAAACGGATAATTTTGCATAGCAATTCAGTCAAATATCACATGTGATTACCTACAAATCCCACAATAACCCACGCAAAAAATGTTTCATAAAATATATATATATATATATATATATATATATATAATATATATATATATATATTATATATATATATTTATATTTAATATATATAAAATGTTATATAAAATATATTATATATAAAATATATATATATATATATATATATATATATATTTCTAATATTCTTGATAATAATTCATAGATCATACATGTCATTATGTGTATTGATATCATATATACATTGATGAATACTAGCCTTATATCGATTGATGTCATTCCGTGATTAGTTAGTCGTTATCGATGATTAACTGACATCCATCTTAATGCATTCCGTAGGAGTAATCGATTTTATTCACTGTGCTTTCTTAATACGTATTAAAAAATAATCAAAAGCAATATATTGGCTGGTGATATCTTTGTACAACCTTTGAATTTCTGGTACATTTATCCCATGAGATGTCAGCCTAAACGAAGCAATTACTGAGATAAATGGATTCGTTTTTCAGCAACACGAGATATATCACTGGACAGCCGTATATATACTGTATATGAGCACATCAGTATTCTTTCATATATTGACAAGAGATATGTTCGATTCTAAAGAACTAAACATTTTATGTTAGGAATAGACGTACATACCAGGGATGCTTAAAATATGTCTCCTCGAATAATACATTGAAACGAATTTCGAAGACTTTTGTAAAATAGATTCAACACCTTGTTTATATATGAACAAATAGTGTCAAAATTGAATGATGTATAGCAAGTTCATCACACATAATGAGTTAAAAGTACAGTGTCATTGATATTCAAATTGCAGTGCGTAAGTACGAATTTCTTAAGGAGTAAGTCAAGCCACCACCATTTTGTTAGGTATTAGGTCAAGCGACCAATAATTGGACAGAAAATCAACATCCTAAATCAAACGTTACAAACAAATATGACGCAAGATAACGCTATCCAACACAGAAACTATAATCTGGAATCCGAATGAAAGCGGTTAATTTACATGCGCTGAATACATCATAAAAAGGTTGGCACATTTAATGGAATTTTTTATGTATTTATGTACAAAGACAAGGACATACCAAAAGTTTAAATCATTTCAAAGACTTTTGGGTAATGTGTCCGATTGATTCAGAGCGCATTGTAACCCATATACATACATATATATATATATATATATATATATATATATATATATATATATATATATGTGTGTGTGTGTGTGTGTGTGTGTGTGTGTTTCGTTAAAAGTGACTGAACAGGTTGTGCTATTAAGCATTTATTTAATTTTTCTTGTGTTCGTACAAGTCTTTTTTTATTTTCTGGACACAAATGTGTAATAGCTGTGTAAATAGATGATTATTTTCATATTGAAAGCCACATTTTCACTTAAAACCTTTGATCATTTTTTTACACACTTGCACGAACACAAGAACAATTAATTAAGAAGCTTAATTTCAATACATTGTCAGTCATCTTTAACGAAACATGTATAAAAGAGGGATTGCTGCCCAAATACCTAATATATATATATATATATATATATATATATATATATATATATATGTTAAGAAATGGACAAGGTCCGACAATTTATTTATTAAAGACATTTTTATGTTTAACGTTTGTTATATAGATTTGCTTAAATACTTGTATCTATATAACAACGTTAAACATAAAAAATGTCTTTTAATATATATATATATATATATATATATATATATATATATATATATATATATATATATTTGTGTATGCAAATATATGGATATAGATCCGACAGTATGAAGAAAAATATACGGAAAACAAAACAAAAATCCTAATATGCAATTAACATTAAAGCAGCATAATTGCATATTAGGATTTTTTGTTTTTTTTTTTATATATATATATATATATATATATATATATATATATATATATATATATATATATATGGGTGTGTGTGTGTGTGTGTCTGTGTGTGTTTTATTACTTTGTTTTTTGTTACATTTTTAATACATCTTTCGCTAATCCAAAGAGTTTTCGGATTTTTGTGATGCCTTTCATATCCTTTACTAAAATATTTGCAACTTTTAAATTGTCATGTCCTTCAGAATATAGGCGACTATAGTTCTGCATAAATTCCTTTTATTTACTCTCATTTCGTCGGAAAGATTTTAGAATGTTTGCTTGTTACATGTTTTTCAAATAAAACTTAGCAGGAGTAAAGATCCCAGTTTATAATACTTATTGTACCTTGGTAATAGATGCATTCGTGCCTTGATCAAGAATATACGTGCAAAGTTAATGCAAATCATTGAAAGGAAAATGAATTCTCTCCGATGTTTTCATTTAGCTCGCCAACAGACATTACACAGGCTGTAAGTTTGATAACAGTATTTCAACCTGATAAGCGTCAACGGTTGAAAATTGTGGAACTTTCCATCATCTAAGTAGTACTGCACTGTAAAAAGTCGGAGTCTAAGATCCAATTTGTACATCTTGGCATCAAATATTAAGATAATTTTTTGTAACGGTAACCTCGAATATATTATCTTATAAGGAATTCTCCCTTGGAAGTTAACTGTAGAAAGAGGTGGGTGTTTCCCTCTAGAAATGAACCGAAGAAAGAGGTGGGTGTTTCCCTCTAGAAATGAACTGAAGAAAGAGGTGGTTGTTTCCCCCTAGAAATGAACTGTA
>CAHIKZ030000880.1:915000-1062500 GCA_903632075.3 Acanthosepion pharaonis
ACATCACAACGGAGAAATATATCAAACACTAGCTTAAATTTCTCCTTTTGTCGTTGGCATACCCGCGGCAATTTACAGAAAATCTATTTCCATCTCAGGACGCGACATCATTAGGTGAGACTGTAGGTGGCTGAAATGCTTGGAATATATGAGGAAAACATTGTATCTCTAAGCTTCGATTGGTAGTCACCTTCCCTGAATCCCTCATGAAAACTCCAGATATGGATTTATTAAGTACTAGACAAATGGATCAGTTATTTAATAAATAGTGAAGTAATGAATATGCATACACCTGGGTTCCCTCTCGCAGTAATATGTATGGCTGGTCTCAGCCATATATATAGACTGATGTGAAGGTATATGCCCTACGCCTATGGCCTACGCTTATTGCCTACGCCTATTGCCTACCACTACGACGAGGACCAGTTCATTTCGGCTACCTGCTAGATTGTCCTACCCGGTTACAGTAGCCAAAATCAATTTGCTAATTCGAACAAATATATCCCTAATAGTATAGTAGATACTGACATTGAATATAAAATAAGCTGGGCTAGATATAATTTCGCAAAACGCCGCAAATATCAGATCGAGAGCTTAATGTAGCTTAATAATCTTACATTGCTCCACCCGTTCAGAAATATCTAAACTCACAACTCTGTACAACGCTGGTTCCCAGACTTCATGAGCTCAAGCGCCCTAAGAGGCTGGCATCCCGCTCTCACCCCTTCACTGTCGAAACTCCTAAATGTAGCCGTCTCTTCTACTCCAATAGCTTCATGTCTCGCATCTCTCGCCTGTGGAACACCCTCCCTATTCCAGTTTCCCTGAGAGCTATAATCTCCAACTATTCAAATGTAATGTCAATCGACATCTCCAGTTGCCTTGATCTATCCGCTACCCTTCTCCTCATCCTTTCTTCTATCACTCCTATCTGATCTTGCTATTTCCTGTAACCCCTTGCGTCCTAGTGGCTTCCTGCCTTGCTTGTGGTGAAACGCTTAAAAAAAAAAAAGAAAAAAGAAAAAAAATCGGATCAATGGTTAAACATAGCTTTGAACAAGAGAAGCATGTAGATCTTGTAGGAGACTATCCATTTTCGAATATTGTAGACAGAGGCTAGTCCCAAATCAAGAACGGACCAAATAACAGAAACCAAATCACTTGAGACCGATCAACAGCGACAAGACGTAAAACGGATAACAAAGAAAAAAAAAACACTAATCTCGCCGTGCGTCTCGAAATGGACCTCCAATCGGTTGTTAACTGGGGCAAGAATTGGCTGGTCAACTTTAACTCCACCAAGACTAAATTACACTCCAATAACCACCATAGAGATCCTTCCCTGCCCCCCAATATAATGTCTGATAGTCAACTTCCTGAGAGCAATTCCCTGCGTCTGCTCGGTCTCACGCTGACTGCTGACCTGAGATGGAACAAATACATTGAGTCAATTGCTTCTTCCACCGCGAGGAAAGTTAGCTCTCTGTGCCGCGCCAGGAAATTTTTCTCCCCTGAATCTATACTTCAAATATACAAAACAACCATTCGCCCTTGCATGGAATATTGCTGCCATATATGGGCTGGGGCACCTTCTGCTTACCTCGGAGTTCTTGACAAGATCCAGAGACGGATATGTAATCTAATTGGCCCTGATCTGGCGTCTCGTCTGCAGTCACTCTCTCACAAACGCGCCGTCGCCTCTCTCTGTCTGTTCTACAAATACTTCCATAGTAACAGCTCTGACGAGCTGCTTTCACTGGTTCCCAGACTCCATGAATTCAAGCGCCCTACGAGGCTGGCATCCCGCTCCCTCCCTTCCACCGTAGAAACTCTCAAATGTAGCCGTCTCTTCTACTCCAATAGCTTCATACCTCGCACCTCTCACCAGTGGAACACCCTCCCCAGTTACTGCTTCCCTGAAGGCTATAATCTTCAACTATTCAAATGTAATGTCAATCGACATCTCCAGTTACCTTGATCTACCCACTATACTTCTCCTCATCCTTTCTTCTATCACTCCTATCTGCTCTCGCTCCAAATCTTCCGCAACCCCATGCATCCTAGTGGCTTCACGCCTTGCTTGGGGCGTAATGCTTAAAAAAAAATGTAACTCGATGAAAAATTAATGGCATAATCAAGATTATATAATTCTACCCAACTTCAAATAAATGTTAGGAAGGAAGAATATATCAACATATTAAGTGGCAGCAAAAGATAATGGACCTAAGAAAAAATTTTAAGACAAAGATTTCCATTTTAATTTTCAAGCAAGAGTCTCACAATCTGCTAGGTCAATGAATACCGAAATGTTTCCTTATAATGAAACGGCTACTGTTATGTAATGGGTTGCATGTGAACAATTTCAGCGCAAATTTATATTAAGCTCTTTTAGAAATAAAAACGAAACTTAATTTCAGAAAATAAGAAAAGAATGGAACTTTTAGCAATACAAGAAATTACTACCATATGGGCTAACTTGTCATCCAGTTGCCAAGCTACAGACGTTATTCTGTGAGAAGCTTTTAACGTCGACCCCTCATTAAGTAAAGTCAACACGGCTCAGGGGCATGCAAGGTTTTCGCGGGTGAATGCGATCGACCAATGCTATTTATATTTGGGCCGTGAATCTGATTCGATAAATAAATAGATAAATCGCGAAAGACTTTCGATTCAAGATGGTTCGAAAGATATATGGCCTTTTCTAGAAGACCTTACTTGATAATAGAAGCCTCTCGGGCCGGAACCGGAAGTGTTCCTCTACATAAAAGGCAAAATATAAAAGCAAGAGTTTGGGTATTAATTGGGGGACGGTGGACTTTGTTGGTGAGTTTCAGGGAGGCAGTAGTATTGGCGAGGGAAGATTGAAAGCGAAACGTCCGAACTGCCTCATGGGTCGGCGGGTTGCTGACGGAATTAAGTTGTCATCTCTGTAGGGAGCAGTTTAATAACCTGCCACTAGGGCATCCATTAGTCGTCTTTCTCGCTATAATTTGACAATTCACACGAGCGGAAAAATAAACAAGTAACCAATCTGTTTGACGTTGATTTGCTTTCTTTAGGTTACTTCTGACGAAGGTAAAAGCGCGGTGCTTGTCTTGGAGCGCTATCTCATCATGTTCATCCCCAGAATATAACTGATGAGGCTTCAATATATTGTCTAGTGGGAGAATAACACCTGTACCATACACTAAATAGAATGTTGAGAATTTCGCAGATCACCGCCCGTTGAATCGAAGGGCTGAAAGCATCTGATTGATATACAGGTCCCATGAACGCTTGTTATTCCCTATTTTTTGGCTAAAATATCGTTCAAAATCTTTCTACCTTACGGTAAATCTGGGGGTAGGTAAAAAGAAGTAGTCACCTGATGCAAATTCAACTCTTCTAGGTTTCACTTCATAATTTTATTAATATTCTCTGGTCTATTATCAGATGCTAACTGGAGCGGGGCAGCAAATCTTGTGAATATCTCTTTAACTAATAAGTGACTGACAGACTCCGCTTTCTTATTACGGACCGAAAAACACTCGGGCCATCGACTATAAATATCTATGAATGATAGAATATACTGATTACTAGACAGTGTCTTAAGTTAGTGTCCGCAAATATCTACTGCGATTTTTACGAAAAGGTATTAGGGAATATCTGATTCTTATACACGGGGTCGGAGCGTGCTTAAATTTCTTGTCTGACACGGGATTCAACCTATTCACGTGTTCATTCGTAAAATGAGATGGCCAAAGATGCTTCTGTTTTATTGCTTTGAAAGTCTTCTCTGTACACACATGGCCGTTATCCTTACGCTACTGTACGACCACATACGTTCTTAGGTGAAAGACGATGTATAATCTTACCACTCACACCCAATTAATATACGCTCTTCGCCTCCTATCATGGCATACCTCCATCGATTCAGGTTCGGCAAGGAATGGCCAGTGATCCTAACTCGCAAATTATCTTCTGCGAGTGCTTTTTGATAATCAGCCTCAACCATTGGTGATTAGTCCCTTAATATGGCTAATTTGATAGTGCATCTATAAAAAAAATCTCTTAAATTGCTCCCTGAATATCTGATCACTTTTAACCGTGCCAAAATATGCTTTGTCCGCCAGTTGAATGATTTTTTCATAAAGTCATGTAGGCGTTTATGTCTGCCCTGCTTAACGGTGACTAACTGCAAAAATAATAAAAAAAATATGAGGTTTAGATTCTATTCCGTAATATCCCCGTAGCATGTACTTTAAACCTGCCAAAGATATATTTTCGCTTTCCCTTATAATTCCCGGGATAAAACTACCTACTGCGCCATCTGTTGTGAGTATAGTTGCCTGATACATATCCTCCTCTCTGGCCTTAATCATTGCAAATTATTTCTTGATTTTCTCAATCCAAACCGCAAACTGGCCGTCATCCTTGACAAGTAAAGAACTGTTTTTGCTTCAGGGATCATTCGCTTTTTAGCGAGTTCGTCACCGATTTTGCGGCATCGACCAATTTCTTTGTGAGACCCTATAGAAAATCTTTAAAAACGTGGGATCCCTTTTCATAAAAGAATTATTTCCTATCCTTTTTACTTTTCAATTTGTTCAATCAAAACAGATAAAAATAGTAACGCACAGTATAGTGAGAAAGAAAAGAGAGAGAGAGAACACTTACCCTTTTCCGTTATTATTATTATTATTATTATTATTATTATTATAGTACTTTTTTTTCAAAGTTCTCTTTTTTACGGTCTATCAATTCCCTGTTGTTTTTTCTTTACTCGATTAATGTAAAATATGTAAGTCTTTCAGTTCATAAATCAATCATTTTTTTTTCCTTTCCGACATGTTATCTATATTTCTTTCTTTATATCAGTTAAGAGGAGTTCGTATAGCCTCGACAATATTTTTGGGCCGTTTCCGATCGTCTAGTGTTATTTTTTTTAATTTTTTCTGTTTCTTTCTCCGCATTTGAGATCTATCGTTATGCTGTGAACGTTTCCAGATCAATCAATCTATTCATGTGGATAAAGCAGGTCACTTAGCCCCAAAACTTAATATATAAAAATGCTATTCATTACTCTAAAACATGATGTGTGATGTGGATCCTTGCGACAGCTCTAAATTCCGTTGCTGTAAAAATGTCACTCATTGCCCTAAAACATGATGTGTGATGTTTTCGGTTGTCACGGCTCTAAATTCCATTGCGGCATCTTTCATCTTTCTCTCTGTCACTTGACAATTCTTCAACAAATTTGCGCCGGCGTGATTTTTCTTATAGGAAATAACACGCGGGCGCAAATTTGTTGATGAATTGCCAAGTGAGAGAGAGAGAAAGACGACTAATGACAATCCTTGCATCAAGTTATTAAACTGCTCTCTAAAGGGGTGACTACTTAATTCCGTCCGCAACCGACCGACCCATGCTTTAGTTCTCACGTTTTGCTTACAGTCTTCCTCCTCTCCGTTTAATTGCCTCCACGAAACACGCTAGCAAAATCTGGCGTCTCCCATTTAATACCCAAACTTTTCCTTTTTATATTCCGCCTTTTTACTGGTGGAACACATAGTGGCTTCTAGAATCAAGTGTGGTTTTCTAGAAAAGACCAGATTTTTCACGAATCATCTCGAATCGGAAGTACTTCATCATTTATTTATTTATTTAGCGTTTCATATTCCCGGTCTAATTATAAATAGCACAGGCCGATCGCATTCACTCGTGAAGACCTGGTGTGCCCCTGAGACGTGTTGACCTTTCACACTGAGGGGTCGACTTTATAAGCTTTTTAAAGAAAAACATTTTTTATTTGGCGACTTCTAATGTTGCTAAAACCCCTTTCTTTTCTTTCGTATTTTCTTAAATTAATTTTTATTATTGTTTTTAAAAAATCTAATATAAATTTGCACTGAAGACTTTCACATGCTACCCATTAAATAACAGCGATATGCCAATATTTGAAGCAATTCGTCTATAGAAACTGAAAATTTGAAATATGTTTGGATTGGTTTCGAATATCACTAAAACAATGCGGGGTAGAGTGGATAAGAAAAAATATAGAGGAGAACGAACGTAGAAATGAATGAAAGCATGAAAGAAAGAAAAAATAAAATAAGAAAGAGATTAAGAAAGAAAGAAATATTTGGAAAGTAGACAGAAATAAACTATAAAGAAAAATGTAGATATAAGAAAGAAAGAAAGAAAGAAATAAAGAAAGAAAGAAAGAAAGAAAGAAAATATTTAGAAAGTAGAAAGAAGAAATTGTAAAGAAACAGTAGACATTAGAAATAAATAAAGGAATACAGACAGAATAAAAAAGGAAAGAAAGAACGAACGATGAAACGTGACTGGAAAGAAACAAAGCAATAAATAAATATTTGGAAAGTAGAAATAATAAATTATACAGAAAAAAGTATATATCAGACAGAAAGAAAGAAAGAAAATATTTTAAAATTAAGAACAACTTGTCTCAGTGGTATCAATTGCGTTCGCATATGTGTGCTTTGTCATAAGAAGTTTGTTTCAGTGCACAAAGAAACGCCGATATATACACGCAGAGGCACATACACAGAACCAACACAAAACAAATCTGATCACATTATCTCCCCAACTATTATTCCATGTGCCCTGTCGCCATATATACGACATACCGGTTTTAACGATTCTAGCCAAAAGCCAATTCAAAAATGTACAACTTCCCATGAATTTTAAAATATATTTTAAGATAAGACTTTCCATTTGAATCTGACATTCATGTATACATGTTGTGCTGACTGATTGAAATTATGTCTGCGACTTCTATGCGCGATGTTCCTTCATATCATGCGCGATCATGACTCTCCACATCATCTTTTTTTTTTGAAACGCCTATAAATATTTGTCTTTCTACTATTCTTCCCAATTTTGGTTCTGCAATCCGTTGACACAATCTTAATGTGTTGGTTAATCACTGTTTTCCTTTTGCCTTCTGTGAATGACAATTTTTTCAAGCCGTCTTTCCTCATTATATGTCCCCGAAATTGTAACAGTCTCTTCCTCATTCTTTTTCAGTTCTATTTGTTAAAACTTCCTCATTGCTCACATGATTGTCCATGTTGTTTTTCTGTATATCCACTGGATCTATCCAACGCCTTTATCCTTGACACATGGCACAGTGGATAAAGGCGTTGGTTAGACCCACTGACAGACCCAAAGAAGGTGAGTTCAATTCCTGGTTAAGGCAATGGAGAACTTTCAGAGGGAAAATTAGCAGGAGATAACTGATAACTGACATCCATCAAACATGGCACGTGGAACTAGAACAGTCTACCCCAGTGATCGAAATAAAGGGTTCAGTTCGAAATTCCAACCACTGAAGAAGGCCGGAGCGTACAACGGCCGAAACGTTGTGACATATATGGCGACAAAGATGAGGACAATAGTCCGACTAATGTAAATACTGTTTTTAAATGTTCTTTATATATTTATATCTTTTTTTCCTTACTTCGCACGGAATTCACCAAATTTTAACATTATTGTGCCTCTTTCAGGTGCACCGAATGTAATATATTTAAGTCTTCTAGGCGTCCATGTTAATCTTTGCATCTGTGGTTTCTCTAGCAAATATTTTTTTTATGGGGTATATTCGAGAACCTAAGCGGTTTTGAAATAAGATTTGTCTTCTTATGAACTTGTTGCCAAGCATCGATAGAGAGACTTGCATGTTGGGGTAGAGTTATATTAGTATGGTTTCAAGAGTATTTTTGCAAAACCGTAAGCAACGGTTTCGACAGATAATTAGAAACTGAACTGCAATCCGCGGTAATAATTACTTCACTACGCTTTTATATTTATCGGAAGCGATAACAGCAGATTTCATTCTGTCAAAAAAGTGAAGACCTCACACTATTAGTATCAATAAACGAAAAGAATAGCGAATAAAACAGCGAAGAAGACTGTGAACGACATGTAACATTGTGCAAATGTCAGTGATATACACATGACGATGGACGCCAAATCATTTTCGTCAGAAATGACACACGGGATTGCGATCATGTCAAATAGGCCATTTATCGCGCAGGTCCTCAGCATTATTAGCAGAATTTATGGGAAAATTTTATTAGAATCAAAGAAAGCAGCACTGAATTGTTAATATCATTCCTCCTATATGATAGTGAAGGTTTTAAAATCTCCGCACGGATGAAGACGAAAATGAAACAAAAGAAAAGTTGTTCCATAGAAGAATTTAGAAAATATAACGGTCTGGCCATGAGAGCAACGACGAAGTTATAAGTAAAATGAAAACAAAAGAGGTCAATTATAATTAGATTCGGAAAGTGACAATTTCAATTTTAAATATTAAACAAAATAAAGCGGTGAATAAACTACCTAATTTTCTTACGTAAATAGTTGGCAGTAAAGTGACTAGAAAAGATAGTAAAAAGAAAACATTACTCTGAGTTACAAAAAGCAGGGAGTAAGGTTGAGCTATGATCGTCCCCATCATGAAGGGAAAAGATACATAGAAGAAGAGAAATGCCGATGTATTGAAAATCCCTGGATCACGGACATATTGAAAGGGAATTAACATTTGATTAGTTATCTGCGAAATATTTGTAAGGGATCCCTGGATCGGGTTAAGCCTGGACCGGCGACGACACAATATGTTCCATGACGTTTGGGTTGTTCTAACTTCGTTTGCCATAATGTCATTGTTTTACAAACTCAGCTCATTGCCAGATGATACTACAAGAAATCAGTGTCTGTAATCTTCCACGTAGAGAGAGGATGTCTGGCTCAGGGATTAGAATTTTAATTCCTGTAAATTTGGCTTCTGGATACGAACGCCGACAGAGAGACCTTGTTGAAAATATATAACTGTTAGAATATGAGTTGTATTACGTAATATCTTACTTAGTGAGACTTATTCTTTTACGGCTTATTTCTGGTTTAATCTACCGTCATTTGAAGGTTGATTAGACCAGAAAATATTATAGATTGTCCTACTGAATAACCAAGAGATGTGTGGGCAAAAAGTGTATTCATGCCTTTACAAAGATTATTTGAGCGTAAGTGTAGATAAACTGAAATTAGGGTCAAATATTTCCAAGTTTGAAATGTTATCTATTATAGAAACTTCACAGCCAACCTTACAGCACCTGATTTTCACAAGCGGTATTCCATCTATAAGTCTCGATACTGTTAAACTTCGGTGATCATACGAGATTCAACGGAATATGCCCGTAAGCGTCCACCGGTCACACACACACACACATATATATATATATATATATATATATATATATATATATATATATATATATATAACGTTTATTCTGCTATGTATTTAGATATACTTGATAAAATCCACACACACACAAATATATATATATATATATATATATATATATATATATATATATAACGTTTATTCTGCTATGTATTTAGATATACTTGATAAAATCCACACACACACACACAAATATATATATATATATATATATATAACGTTTATTCTGCTATGTATTTAGATATACTTGATAAAATCCACACACACACACACACAAATATATATATATATATATATATATATATATATATATATATATATATATATATATATATATATATATATATAACGTTTATGCATTTAGATATACTTGATAAAATCCACACACACACACATATATATATATATATATATATATATATATATATAACGTTTATTCTGCTATGTATTTAGATATACTTGATAAAATCCAAAGAATTTGCATTGTTATTGTTATCTTGGTTTCAGTTACATTCCCACTCCTGTAACGTAGATCCTCTGTGACTTTTCTATAAATACTTTCATTGCAATGGTTCTTATGTACTATTGTCTAAGGTACGACTTAGTATTTAAGCGGAGTACTAGATTGGTGGCAAAGTATTATCATTTTAAAGTAGGAATGCTAAATCTGTTTTATACCAAATCCTCGCTTGGGGAATTCTTCTTGCTTCTCAGTCAATTTTGATCATCAAAATTTTAAATGCAATGTCAATCTTTATCTTCTCCCATCATAATTGCTCTTCTTTTGTCATTCTCTTTCCATAATAGTATTTTTCTCATATTCTCTCACACAGGTGTCTTTGTCGCTTTATTGCATTTCTTGGGGTAAAATGATTAAAAAAATATGTAGTATCCTATAAAAGTCTTAATTTCTTAAACCCCGTTCCTTTATTTATTATCATTAAAACATTTTCCCTTATTTTCTCACACTCAGTAACCCGTTGTGTCTTAGTACTTTTGTTACCCTGTTTGTGATTTAAGAATGTATCGTATATTGACAAATCATAGATATATCTAAACTTTGGCATTTATTGATTACAGACCAAAATCTATTTCAGTTCAAAGATAAAACTGATGTCATTGCAATTATTGATTACTTTACAAAGATAATGTCTCTGTTCTAGACTTAGTTTGACCTCAATCCCCACGCTATATATCCCAGCAAACCAATGTATAGAGTAAAAGTGTAAGAAAGCAGAAAGTACTTAAATCTTGTTAGTGGTCAATCAGCAGAATGTCGGTAAATACTTTTCATTAAATTTAGTAGAATCTTCATTTGACATTTTACAGACATATTGAAAGCGAATTAACATTTGATTAGTTATCTGCGAAATATTTGTAAAGGATTCTAAAGGGAATTTAAAATGACTTCTCTCTAATATTAGCCATATTGCACAATCAAAAAAAGGTAAGAATAATATCAGCAATATATGTCAGCGATGTTAATTCATATGTATATATTATATATATATATATATATATATATCACTACCCTCCCAAAATTAACCCCTTTTTCGAACGTAACTACTACCTGATACAACAAAAGTTAATAATATTGAACAAGCTACCGCCCCTTGTCTGAGTCATTGGATTTCTCTGTATCCTTGGAAACAGTGAATTATGAATTTCGTGTGCTTTTAAAACTCTGTAAATTTAAAAAATAAGTTATTCCAACATCCGCTTGAAGATGAAATGGAACTAATGTTTTTAATTTAATTACAAAATTAAATTTCAAGTTTTTAGCTTCCATCTTTGAAACATTGTTATTACTGTGTTACGAAAAAACTATATTTTCAACCCGTTAATGTATAATATTTATGCTCTGTAAATTTACATTGAGCACTGTTTTGTAAAAATAAAAATATCAATAAGAACACCGGATTATATATCTTACTGTTATATATATATATATATATATATATATATATATATATATATATATATATATATATATATATATGTGTGTGTGTGTGTGTGTGTGTGTGTGTGTGTGTGTGTTAATCATTTCACCCCATTAATGCTGTTGAATTTGTAGGTCTGATGAATTGGATCGTGATTACGATTCCAATGTATATTCGTGTCTGAGCCTTATATATATATATATACACGTGTATGTTGTGTATGTGTGTTTACGATATATATCTGTATGTGTATGTCGTGTGATTATGAATCAATCGAGCATTTTTTTGCAAATCGCCCATTTAAGATATTTTTTGATATATCCTAAATCACGTGTCCCATAATCACTTAGGGCCAACCCATGTACTGCAGCGATAAAATCACTGGTGTTTCTCTGGAACGAAAATCTGAAATAGGTTTTCTCTATTCAAGCTGCTTTTGAATTCAATGCTTTCCTAGACTGGCTTTCACCTCAAGCCATGAAAGCCAAGTCGGCCTTGCCATTTAACTAATAGAAGAATAGACGTGGCGTATTCATACCTTTACCGAATGTATTTTTGTGAATGTGAAGACAAACAATGTGGTTGGAATTCGAAAGCCGACCCCGCGGGTTTTGCTTCGTAATTCGCTAATCTTACACTACCTGCTCGTATCTATGTACACGCTTAACATATGGAATGACAAAAAAGACAATATGTTTTGGCTTATTTTGTTTTATGGTATATCGACCTTAGTGGGTTATTTACTGACAACAAGATTTTTAGAGTGGGTGTGTATGAATAGAATATGTATTTTCTTTTTTTCAAAAATGTATTAGTGGTATATTTTTTCAAAAATGTATTGCTGGTAATATTTTTTTCATAACTGCATTGTTTTTATTTTTATTATAAAAATCCATTTTTATAGTTTCATAGTGTTTTGACCTTAGTTTAGGGGTTTATATATTTCCCCAGGGCTGGGATTCTAACAGCTGTTACTACTGCGGGTTAGGTTGGCCCCGGGAACAACAGCAAATAAGACTTTGTTTCAGGCTCCTGAAAACCTCGCGATCAGAAGTCTTGCAGCCGGATATAGTTTATCGTTATATTCAGTATGAAAATAAAATGAATATCAACGTCTAAATGCGGAATATATGGATACATTAACCTGGTCAAATTTTAAATTATTTTTTGATAATCATTTGTGATTATATCAATTTATAAACAAATCATCAAAATTGGTTCTCGCTTTATTTCCGAGAAGGATATCATTGTCCTGATTATTTATACGTAAAAGCACCAATTAATTAGTACCGAAAAGAAAATTACATTGGAGACTATTTTATTTAAATTATCATCATGTATTAAGTCAGATATGTGAGTCATTAAAGATTATTCGATTTACAAGACAAGAGAAATGTAGAATGAAATATTTTCCTATTTACGTTAAAAATGCACTGTCACTCAGACTATATATTCCGCCAAATTTCCTTTTATAATTGGAAAGTGCTTGAACGCTACAGTCTGCCAAATCAATTACTGTACAAATCTCAAATTTGGTATACCAAATTGTTGAACCTGGTGGCAGGTTATAAATTTGTTGGTTAATTGTCTACAACGTTGCGATTTTTCTTTATCAGTGAAAGTTGCCATTCTCAGTCGTAACGTTTTAGACTTTATTTGATTCATTTATTATTAATATCCATATATTTTAATATTGGTTGTTTTGGATATGTTTTTCTCTCAGAATTTATTTTATATTTTCACTTTTCTTCATTGAAAACCTACCAGGGACAATGAAATAGTATTTTTTTTGCTATACATTTCTTCACAATTTCGCTGTATACACAAAAACAGCCCATCATATGAGCCGCGAAATATATATATATTTTTAATTGAATGTAAAGATTGCAAAATAGAGAATTCTTAATTATAAAAGCTCACAGATCTCTCAGGGGTGGGGACAATTATAGCATGTGTCAGTAATCACTAACCACACTTGCTGCGCACCTGCTTTAACAGATCAAACTCATATTATGATATTTTTTTTAATATTCTGACATTACTATTGTGTTAATATTCTGACATTACTATTGTGTTAGTTTCTATATGACTGTATTATATTTTACGTGTCTCATATACATTTACACTCAGTAATATATGCGACTTAGTGCCGATACTTTCTTGCAAGTTAATGACTTTAATGACTTGATTAGAACGAAATGATTAATATATTTATATTATATTATAAATTGTAATTAATATATTATATATTAATGTAATAATTTTCCACTTAGAAATGAGTCTAGATTGTCTGATATATCATATAATTTCGTTAATAATTTTGGCTATCATCACTAAATCGTGTCTGCTCATGTGAATTTGGAATTATCTCTTCAATAGTCGTTAAGAGATGTGCTCTTGAACTTATTCTTGCTTTCTCTAAACTCTATAATAAACACTTTGCTGCTTCTTACTTCCCTGCTAGTTTGAAATTCTCTTCTGTAATTCAATTCTTGGAAAAATTAACTTCCCACTCTTTTTTGGCAAAGTATTAGAGGCACTAATCAACTCTGAACTGGTTAAGCAGCTCCCCTTGCTTCGCCTTCTTCCAGATAAGCAATGTGACTTTCGCTTTTCTAGGTTAATTGTTGATGTATTGATGGTTACTGCTAAAAGAGGTTATCAAGCTATAGATATGATTCGTGAAGCACAGCTTGTTGCTTTGGATATCTCGAAGGCATTTGACAGACTTTGTCATACTCTTTTCCTTCACAACTTGAAATGTTATTGTATTTCTGGATGAATTTTGATCTGATTTAACCTTTCTTATCATATGGCGAACTGAAAATTTATATGAACGGCCACCCTTGTAGATCTTTTTATATCAAGGCCGTCCTCCCAGAAATTTGGAATTACGTGGTTCTTAATTTTCATTATCAACCATCATGATTTCGCCAGTTCTCAAATAGTATCTATACTGACAGAACTATTTTACTCCAGATAGAATAGCAAGTCTGATCAGTTCAATGAGGCTATATCGGCAGTTGATCTCAAAAAAGAGCTACAATCTGTAATTAAGTGGGTCAGAAATCGCTTTTTAATCGTCTGATAGAACATTCTGGCCTAACATTACAATGGGAGATGCTAACCTTCGTGGAATGATGTCATCCGCCGGATAAGGGTAAGGTTAGCCACTGACATAAGTGGAAAGATAATATTGAAACAGTTGCTATGTCTGCTTCAAGGATAGTTAATTCACTGTGTTGTGCTAGACACATTTTCTCGACAGAATCTATCATACGTATTGATAATTATACGATCCTTCCGTGCATAGAAAACAGCTGTCTCATTAGCCTGGTCCTTCTGCGATATATATAGAGATTCCTAATAAAATAAAAAGAAGACTATGGAGTATTATTGTTACTTGACGTCTCAGTCTCAGTCACTTTCCCACACGTGTAACTTAGATTCTCAGTGGATTTTCTATGAATATTTTCAGTTAATGGTTATGATGAGCTTTTCTCTTCGATGTCAAGGTTTTATGAATTTAAACGTATTGTAAGATTGGATGCAAGTTTCTATGATTTTATAGTTGTAATTGTTAGATGTAACCGTATGTTCTATGTTAATAGTTTCTTCTCGCGTATTTCTTGCTGGTGGAACTCTCTTTCAGCTCCTTGCATTCCAATGAACTTTGATCTTCCAAAATAAATTCTTCTGTCTTCTTAGGTCCCATTTTTTTTTATTGTTTTCTCACTTTAATAATGTTTTATTTTTCTCATCTTGTCTCACATTCAATAACGCCCGTTTCTATTGCCTTAATTTCTTGAGTCGAGTGAAAATAACACTATATATATATATATATATATATATATATATATATAGTATAGGCGAAGAGTTTTCAATATCAGTGAGTGACGGCTTGGAGATAAGTACTGTAAATCAACACTGCCAGGTGACTGTCAGTTTCACACGCCAAGCGAATTTTCGATAATAACAATTCAGATTGCACTGATGCTTCGTCGATCACCGTCATTTATTTATATATATATATATATATATATATATATATATATATATATATATATATATTTGGTTGGATAGATGTGAGTTTGTGACCCTGGGTTTCATGCTTTGGCGATCGTCAGGGTCACAAACTCACATCCATCCAACCAAATATGTTAACTCTATCTCTGATATTGAGCGCTTTCTAATAAGTACCGCGCATGTAATATATAAATAATTATACATATATATATATATACACACACACACACACACACACACACACACACACACACACACACACACACACACACACACACACATATATATATATATATATATATATATTATGAAATGGACAAAGTCCGAAAATTATTTTTTAAGACATTTTTATATGTTTATACATTTTACTTTTATAGATGTAAATATTTAAGTAAATGCTCTCTTTATAATAAACAATATAAACAACATTTACTGTTTTTAGATATTTGTATCTGTAAAAGGAATTTATAAACATAAAAAATGTCTTAAAAATAATTGTCGGACTTTGTCCATTTTATAATGTCTGACGTCATTTGTTTACATTTGGATACGCATTGAGCAGATATGAATGAATGAGAGAAACTCATGGAGAATTGTGTTTAAAAACAGTAAAATCGATATTGCTAATCGAGCGCCCCTCTGTGGCTCAGTCGGTTAATGCACGTCAGGCTCAATGACAATTCCGTATAGGATACAGGTTCGATTCCTGCGGAAGGACGCATATTTCTATGAAAATTTCTCGGGCATTCAGGCCGGTAAATACTTTTAACACTGCTTATTATAAACAGTGCGCTTACTTAAATATTTGTATCTATAAAAAGAATGTATAAACATAAACAATGTCTTTAATATATATGTGTGTGGGGGGTGTATATATATATATAGAGAGAGAGATAGAGAGAGATAGATGCCCTTCACCATTCTGTAGGCATTTACTTTTTTTAATTTACATTTTTTAAGGAAAACTTTGGATCCAAAAAACAAAAGATATACGCATCTTTAATCGAATGCAACATGGAATCTCTTTTTTTTTTACTCGATACGCCATTTTCCTATTTCTTTTCTTTTTTCGGTTATTAAATGGAACGTCATAAAAATGTTTCTGTCGATAACAGTGTCATAAATGGCCCTTGTCTTAATAGATTTTCTGGCAAGTTTTTATCTTAGAGTTATGATAAAATGAAATATGCCCCGCGTTGTATTCAGTTGAAAAAAGTGGAACAAAGCTCTGGCTCGTTGATTCAACGAAAAATATTGTTTTCGGTGAAAGTTAATGTAAACTTTAAAAAAATGTATTGGATAAATAAATTGAGCGTCGATTATTTATGCCACCGAAAATCGACGCAGGAGTTAAGTAAATAAGGACAGATCAAATATTTTGATTTAATATCGGTGAGCAGCCGAAGCGGTTAGAAATGAAACAAAAGCGACATGAAATGATTTTGCTGTAGAATTAGAAGAAAGAGTAGGTTAATTTTTTTTTAATAAAATCTGTCAGAAAAAAAAAGAAAATTCTAAAGAAATATCAAAGTTAAAATTAACAATAAATTTAATGAAGTAAATAAATTTAATTTATCGAAGCATGCAATTAAGTTGGTTCAATGAATAAAGTCAAACAAAAGAGAGAAATTCAAGTCAAAAAGCAAAGAGAGGAACATTGTATAGAGAAGGTAGAATGAATGAGTTAAAGAAAAAATATAAAGTCAAGATCATTAAATGAAGATGAGATTAAATGCAAATGATTTGAAAGGGAAACGAGCAATGCAAATAAAGAAAAATCGTAAAACAAGTAAACGAATGTATTTTATTTACAGCTAATGAATAAGACAAATGGACCGAAAGAAATATTTGCAACTCTAAAATAATAGACATGAATAGAATATCGAAGAAAGGTGTAACCACATAACCAGAGATCAACGTGAAAAAAAATAAGAAAAAAGTACAAAAACTGATTATGAATTTTCTTAACGAAAAAAAGATGACGGTATGTGCTCAGCCATTTCTCCATCTCATTACTTAACGGGTATTATTTTTTTAAAAAAATGTAGGTATTGCAGAGGCATTATATTTTGATATTTTCCTGTTCCAACTTCTGTAAACGTCTTGGAGGTTGCTTTCTTCGTGCTTTCTTTTGTAGTTGAAGGAGATGTGAAGCTCAATCACCTCCAGTTGGAATTATGTGGACACTTCTTAGGGATCAATAGAAAAACAATCTTGATAATTTCTCATAGGAGGGATTTAGATATAATTTTAAAAAGTGTTAATTTTCTGTTTGTTTTTTAATTATTTATTTACTTAATAATTTTCTCCTGTGTACGCTGGGTAAAAAAAAAGAAAAAAAAGAAAAAAGATTCTAGGAATTTTAAAATATTTTTCCTGACATGAAATATATAGGGAGAAAAGTATCTACCAATCACAGGCACAAAAAGTCGACCTTCCTTGAGGATGGACACAGTTTTTTTTGTCTGGCTCTATTTTTTAAGGCAATTCACCCCAAGTAAGGCGGGAGTGCCACTCGCACGCAAGGATTTCACAGGATTGGGAACAACTGTAAAGAAGCGTGCCTAGAGGAAAGGATACAGAGAAGGACGGGAAAATATCCCAGGGTGTCAGATATCTATTGACTTTATACATGAATAATTGAAGATTATAGTCACCGGGGAAGCACGAAAGCGGAAGGTAGTTTCACAGACGGGGAGTGCGGGAGAAGAAGCTGTTCGAGTAGAAGAGACGGTTATATTTAACCGTTTTGACTGCAAAAGGGTGGGATCAAGATGCCAGACTGGTAGCTCGCTCAAATTCATGTAGTCCGGGAACCAGCTAAAGTAACAAGTTGGAACAGTTTCCGTAAAAAAAAAAAAAAAAAAACTTGTAGAAGAGACAGATGGAAGCCACGGGACGTCTCTGGGATAGTGATTGTAGACTTTATGCCATATCAAGACTTATAATATTGCATATGCGTCTCTGGATTTTGTCGAGGACCTTGAGACGTACAGCGGAAACCATATATGGCAGCAATGTTCCATGCAAAGACAGATGGTTGATTTATAGATATGTTGGATGGACTCAGACGAGAAAAAAACATTCGAGTACGACACAGAGAACCAATTCCCCTTGCCGTAGATGAAGATATTGATTCAATGTGTTTATTCCACCTCATAGCAGTGGACAGCATGAGTTGAAGCAGGCGTAACGAGGCGCTCTCTAGGAGTTAGGAATCAGCCATTCTGATGGGAGGCAGGAAGGGTTCTCTCTGGTGCGTGAAGGAGCAGATTTGATTTGGACGCATTAAAGTTTATTAGCCGTTTCCTGCCCCAGTCAATCGTCAGTCGTTCAAGTCTGAGCCGACTGTACGGTTGTACTCTCTTCCTACGGACGGGTGGAACCCGAAGGAGGCTACGCTGAAGGGCGGTGTCTCTTTCGGGGAGGTAAAACTGGCCCTGAACCCGTTTATACGAGTTCAATGGTCATATTTTTAGCCGAGCCCACGGGATCGGAATGCCCACGTTAAAAAGGCTTTGTGCCACATGACACCCTCGTGGGGGTGGGGGTGACTGAATATCGTCAACCACAGATTGGAGGACCTTTTCGAGGTCAGAGGCCAGGTTAGTTTTGTCAACGAAACCAAATTTTCTATTGAGGCAAGAGTACATAGTGTTCTCATTTGCGTAGACGTCATCGGGAAGATCACTCATGAAGATCAGGAACAGTGTAGGGCCCAAGATAGAGCCCTAGAAAACACCAGCGTTCGTGAAAAAAGAGCCGGAGGAGAACCCGTTTAGGACTACCTTCATTTCACGGTTTGAAAGGAATAATTATATTGTCAAATAATCATCCTGTAATACCGTATCTCTGAAGCTTACGAAGGAGGTCAGCATGCCAATCTTTATCAAACATCTTAGAGATGTCTAGAGCCACGGCTCGAGCTTCTCCATTATTGTTGAGTACTTGGTATACAAATTAAGTTATGGCTGTGAGCACGTTCATCGGTAGATCTGGCAAAGCGGAAACCATATTGCTTGTCGGGGAACAGATTATGTGAATTAAGGTGCTTGACCACTTCGACGTTGATTAAATTCTCGAAGACTTTACCGAAGCGTGGTATCAGACTGATAGGACGGTCATAAGAGTTCTTGAATACAGTTACAACAGATGAGGACTTCCAGCTGGATGGAAAGCAAGATTTGGTGAGGCAGTAGTTGTAAAGTTTAGAGGGGACAGGAGCCAATTCAGGAACACATTTCTTCAGGACAATGGCCGGTATCAGATCCCCAACACTAGCCTTATGGGAGTCTCAATTAGATATTATGTCCAATACAATCGTTGGGGTTATGTGCATCACACTCAGCAGGGCCTCACTTCTAGGGGGAAAATCAGGTTTGGGTACACCTGATGAGTCTAGCGTTGAATTGGATGGGAACTTACGAGGAAAGAATTCATCTTTATCAGCTGAGGAGGTCAGGACATCAAATTGTTTGAATGAAGGGGTTATTGTGGGTTTGCTGTTATATAGCACGCTTTTGCAGAACCGGTCATAATCTTTTGAACCAAATTTGTGAGACGCAATACGTTGAGTCATTCTTTCGGCAGAGATTAACATTATTTCTTTTAGAACATGATTGCACACGTTACGGAAAGAGACAAAGAGACGTCTGTTGTAATCAGACATATCTCTACGTTATAGACAGAAGTAGTGATTTCTGTGGATAATAGCTGCTGAACAAGCAGCTGAGAACCAAGGGGATGGACGAGATTTCACTTTATATTTTCTTGTAGAGATGAAAGCCTCGATTCCAGCTTTTACCCAGGATGAAACCAAAGACGCACATTTTTGGACGGTGATGTTAAAACAGTATTCCAGGGGACATCACGAAGGAAATCTCGGAACGAGTCACAATCTACCTATGGATAATAAAAAGATGTTCTGTTGCTAGGAGGTTCTTTACTGGGGGGGGAGTAGAAGGAGATGATAGAAGACGCAGCATCATGATCAGAGCTCCCAAGAGGGCAGAGCTGCATGGAACGACAAGACTCGGGAATGGAGGTAAAACAGAAACCAAGATGAGAAGCTTTACATTCATGGTTACTGTGGAAACGCTTAGGAAAATCAACCACCTTTGTGAGAGATTGAGTTATTGAAACGATAAGTGTTTTATGGTAGGAAGATCAGTTATAAAGAGTTTAAGCAATTTGGTATGGTGGGCAATGAAGTCACCAAGCACAAATATGTTTGCAGATGGATAGAGAGAGATAGCTATATTGTCAGAAAGGCGCTCGAGTACACCACAGTCTTGGGAGAATGGAGAGCGATAGAGAAAGAAATGATAGCTTTGATAGATTTGAGGAGAGGTAGACGGAGACATGTATGAATGGTGTGGAGATTTCAGAGTGTTCCCTAGCTAGTGGGATATGGTTTCGTGCGTAAACTCCCAGGTAATTTTACAAGCCAAAACCTTCGTTGTGTTTATATTTGTTGTAGCAACGTATTGATCTTGAGTGAAGAGTGTCCTAAAAGGAACATAATATTTGTTTTAGGTCTACGAATTAGTCTGGACCATAAAAGGCTACAAGTAATTAGAATACACAAGCAGTGGTGATGTGGAGGCGTTCCGGTCTTTCTGGGACTGAATTACAGTGGTTTTCTTCTGGGGTTCGTGAGATTAAACCCACCATATTCCCAGTAAGTTTTTCTTGGTTGGTGACAGTGAACAATGAATACGCATAAGATTTGGGATTGGATACAGTAGCGTTGAGATGGATAAAAAACGAAACCCAACATCATTATACGATTGGCAGTGTCCTTATAGTAGAACAAGGATTATGTACCATTTTATTTCAGGACGTGGGCGATAATGGCTCTCCACAATTTCCAGTTCTTTGTAGCTTAAATTTTGTTTTCTGTCCCTTAAACATTGTTCCGCCATCCATTTACTAAATCTTGCTTGAAAGGTTATGCATAGTTTTTCTCGTGTCTGCAGTCAATCCTCTGAGTTTCAAATTGCAAGCCCTTTTTCCTCGTTATGTGTCGTAGATGTTTCAACTGTCTGTTTCTGCAGTTAATTGTAATTCTCCATCTATTTTCGTTTTCTATGAAAATTCATCATTGCGCACATGTTCAGTCTATGGCATACTCCTGATACTTCTGCAGAACTATGTTTTTTTCTTACAAGACTTTTCTTTATCTGTCAGGAGATTGCCCAACATTCATTGTCATATGCTAGGAACTATAATGGCTTGCCTAAATCCTGCAAAGAAATTATATTGTTTTTGTTTTCTTTACCATGATGTTCCCCATTTACAAGTCCCGTGGGCCACTCACAGTAGACGGTTACAGAATAAGCGGCACCGTTTAAGAAGATACGGTGATTTGTATGCGTAGCTTAGATGTGGCACAAGGCCTAAAATATTAGGCACCCAGAGAGGACCTTACTCACTATTCTGTTTTGGTTATTCTTTCGAGCCAATGTTTCTGCACATTGAACCACGTCGAGGTACCACAGTTTAAGGAGATATGTGGGTAAGATAACAGTTAATCTTGTCTTTAACATGTTAAAATTGTAGTGATCAGGAATGCATTCTCTTAAGAATAGATTACACAAGGCAGTGGTTCGTGGGAAGAAGCCTCTCGAGTGGAATAAGGGTGGTTCGCTGCAATGAACTTGGCATGTCGCGTTTTAACTGTGAAGATTAGAAATGTTGGAAATATGGAATGTAGTTCGTCTGATCTGGTTCCATGGAAATAACGATAAAGTAGCCAGAAACATGAGACGTTTCCGAGAGTGAAAAATAATGCATCAACCATGAGAACACGGAGAAGGTTTTAAACTCTTTTGAAACTATATATATTATGAATTAATTGATTTAAAATATGTTTTTTTCGCTACACAGTTCTAACCATGTTTCAAAAATGGAAGCTAAAAGCCCCGAATTTAATTTTGTAATTAAATTAAAGACGTTAGTTCCATTTCATCCTCAAGCGAATATGTCTTTAATTTAATTACAACATAATCCATTTTTGAAACATGGTTAGAACTTTGTAGCGAAAAAAAACATATTTTAAATCAATTAATTCATAATATTAATGATCTGTAAATTTACATTGAGCACTATTTTGTAAAAAATAAAAATATCTATAAGAACACCGGATTATATATCTTACTGTTCTTTCTTTTATTTATATATATTTATATATATATATATACACACACACACACATATATATATATATATATATATATATATATATATATATATATATATATATACTGTAATACAAAAGGAACACGACCAAAGGAGAAGTGAGGTGTGGCTCGTCTTCACTTACTATCATAAACCTTGTTTATCCGATTAGCGACTCATTAATCCATTCCAATTTATTCAATCAGCAGAAGAATTCTTCTATCCCCATTCAATCCAACTTATACCAAAATGCAGCATATTCACGGGGAACCTACTGAAACATCGGACATATAATAATTTCACAATATATACTAATGACCTTTTTTTTCATTATATCTTAAAATTATCTAAAGTATGTATACGGCATGAAATGAGGGGAGAGGGGTGAAGGCAATAACGAAATAAAATAAATATTCTTTTCTAAGCGTACTTTTGATGTGGCACAAGGCCAAATGTATTGTCGGACCTTGTCCATTTCTTAACATATGACGTCATTTGTTTACATTCGATACGCCAGAGCAGTTATGAATGTACGAAATTCATGGAAGATTGGAGTTTATAAGCAGTAAATTCGACCTTGTCTACCGGATTGGTTCTTTGTAGCCCTGAGGTAAAGGCACGTCAGCGTATATGACGGTTCCGTATAGGATGCAGGTTCGAATCCTGTCAAAAGAACGAATATTTTTCTATGAAAATTTCTCGGACATTCAGGCCGGTAAATGTTATTTAATAATGTTTATCATAAACAGAGCATTTGCTTAAATACTTGTATCTATAAAAATAACAACGTTAAACATAAAAAAAAAATGTCTTTAATAAATATATATATATAGCAATAGTGCTCCAGGTACTTACTAAAGAGTTACAGTGAAATTACAGCAAACTTGCATCGCGATGGATCGTATTTGTTGTACACTTCAGGTCTACATTTTGTCCCAACAGGCATTCAAGTCACAGGACCCTCTTTGTTCTGTTTTTGGTAACGTTATATTCCACATAAAGCCAGTACGCTTTACTACCTCATGCAATCCAGTGATTTAATCACTTCATCTTTTGTGGAGTAGGCAGTGAGGTTAAATAAAAATAAGATGATTTAAAATTTCCGCCTGGTTGACTTGAATTTCGTCATATTTATTCTGCTGTTTTGTTGGGATTTAAAAAACCAAGTGAGTATTCCTACGTTACCTTATGTTCATTATTTATTTGGGTAGCTTCCCTTTGTTTTTATTTAGTTCTTCCTATGCGATTCTATCATGTAACTCCTCACAATTTCTAGTGAGACTATTTTCGGAAACCCGTTGTTGATTATCTAATTTAAGAGGATTGACTGCACAAGTCAAACCTAAAAAGGTCGGCCGCTCTCAAATTTCTTCGCCTTTTTAAAGGCCAATTCTTTCCACTTCAATATTACGCGTGTGCGCCTATACTAACAGATGTCTGTTTGTTGCGTAAACAAGGAAACAAACTGCGTAGAAAATACAATCCAAAGCAAGTGCAGTGTAACAATAAATTACACCGAATAAAATAATGTGAAAAATAAATTGTAATAAATTAAAAGCTGAAGGTGAATGTGTGCAAGAAACGAATGAAGCGTAACACGAGGTTACGTTGAATTAATATAAGAATAATGACAAATGATATAAAAGGAAGATAAGAAATTCAAAAGAAACATTACCTTTTCATTGAGAAATGTATATTAAATTGAGAATAGTCTTACGAACAGTCTTAAAATAAAACAGATTTGGAAAATCTGATAAAGCTCATGCGCTTATTGTGGTGGAAATTCAGTGAATCAGCAAAGCAACACGATATAAAATGCAACAATGATGATCAGGAAATTCGACAACATGCAGGATATGTTATCTAAAGTGAGGAAAACAATACAATAATAGCGAGATTCATGGCATGTTTACAAAGACCCTGAAGCAGAAGCTGTTAACCATATGATCTAAAGAACGACACTTAGCAACTGTTTTCCGATTCTCTATCTCTCTACCCCCTCTCTCTCCCTCTCTCTCTCCCTCTCCCACTATTATAGAAGAGACGTTCGGTCACCTACCCCAACTTACGTTTGTTCTCTGTCACTAATGAAAAAAAGATTGTTCTTCGTTAATGATTTCAGACAATACCTTCCAACGAATTTAATAGTTCTACTTTCATAGATGATCACATAACAGAATGGGACAGGCGACCAAAATATATAAGCTAGGAAATAATTAGAAAATAAAAAAAATATTCACCGTTACAAAATGTTTCCGCTGAAAATATTTCATATATTCATTCAGAATCATAACAAGTCGTTATCGCTAGTACGTTCTGCAGAAATTTGGTTAAGAATAAGATTTCAACCAAATAAATTTATATCGAATGTTGGTTTTAGAGGAAGAAATGCTAATGAATTAAGAGATAGATCAGGTCTGCTCTTGAATAAAAATGGACACTTACTAGTCTAAACCGGAGTTAAAACTTAAGCAGAGATCCTGCTTGTACATGCCCTAGCAGTTATAAATAACCAGGTTTATACTTGAATCATGAAGTGGTACTTTTCCGTGGCGTAATGGTTAGCAAGCTTTTCTTGCTTGATCAATTACGACTGGATAGTGAATTCGATCCTCTGTGGGTTTTCCAAACTTTTGCATCCAGTCTCAAATTAGTAAATCACTATTAAATCAAAAAGTAGAAATAATTCCGTTGTTGGATAAAACTTTGACAAATTTTCGGTTTATATCAGTTGACGCATTTCCATACACGCGAGGGGCGGGGGTCGTTATTTTCGATGCCCCGTCGAAAGGTAGAGCAATCGTGATATAAAAATAAAAATGGGGAAATTATTGACAAATGAGAAAAGGTAGAAAAATAATGAAACATGATTGCGGGGAAATGAAGCGCAAAAAGAAAGAAATGCTCGCCGCTATATGGAAAAGAGTAAAACCTGTATAATAATAAACAGGGTTTCCATAAAGTCTCTTTAATATTGAAAAACAGTATTTCAAAAGCAAATAAACAGACAAACATGTAGAAATTGTTACAAAGTGAGAAGTAGTTTGTAATAACACAAGTACGCATGTGTAGGCGTCAAGTTTTATTCAACCGGGAATACAAGGTTCGTGTATAGTGTCCGTTTATAGTACCAGTAAAGAAAAATAGCTCTCTCAAAGGGAAAAAAAGGAACAAAACAAGGGGAGACAACTCTTGATCATTCATAATAAAGTTAATTAAAGATTTTGTAACTAATTAATACACATGTATATCGGCACCAAATGTTGCACGAAGGACATCAAGACGGTACTCGATTTCGTGCCATGTTCGTTGTTGCATATTATCATCAATGGATGCAGTGATCTTTTGCTTTCGTTCAGTGATGTACCGCATCTTTGTTAGATACTCGATATCTTTAACATAACCCCATAGAAAGAAGATTCAGGAGGGTGATACCAGGAGAACGAGATGGCTAGGAAATAGAACCATCCTTTGCAATCCATCAGTCTGGAAAAGTTTGAATCAGAAACCAAAGAATATGCAGCTACTACTGTGATGGTGAACCATGTTGCTGGAAAATGATGATTAGTTGAAGTTCATTTAGTTGTGGTGCAACAACAGTTGACATATTAATATATTATACTATTTGTAAAGAAACTTTATTGATATCCTTTACAATATATATATATATATATATATATATATATATATATATATATATATATATATATATATATATATGAAATAGCGATATGTATTGTTATATAAAAACAATATGGAGGAAAATGTATGGCAGAGTGGTAAAGTTTACTTGTGACGCGAATTCATCAAGCGAAAAATTTTTATGCTGGTACGACTATAGATACGCATGAACAAGGTCTTCTGGGTATTTTAGAATTATTTATATTATTTGTTTAGAGTCCTGACAAATCTCTTCTTCCAGTGTAGGATGTCGACTAATAAACGTGATGCAAATAAAAAAAAATATCTAAATTAATTCGGCTAGCTAATTTATTTTTTAATTAAGTAAAAATTTTGTCCACTTTGTCCTACATTTTCCTCAATATGTGTGTATATATATACATACATATATATACATATATATATATATATATATATATATATATATATATATATATATATATATATATATATATATATATATATATATATATATATATATATATTCAATTTGATTCTATATGATGAATTTGGATATATATATTATATATATATATATCCATATTAAATTATAACCATGGAATATTAGTGTTTCAATATCTTTTCTCTTATATTCTTATTCTGTCCTGTACATTGAACTGAACCTGGATTCTATATTCTTGGGAATTTGTATATATATATATATATATATATATATATATATTCCATATATATATATATAATATATATATGTATATGACCTAATATTATCAATATCTCTCTCTCTCTCTCTCTATATATATATATATATATATATATATATATATGTGTGTGTGTGTGTGTGTGTGTTTGTATATATATATGAATATATATATATATATATATATATATATATATATATATATATATATTCTAATATATATATATATAAATATATATATGTGTGTGTGTGTGTGTGTGACCACTAATTATCAATATTATATAATATCTCTCTCTCTCTCTATATATATATATATATATATATATATATATATATATGTGTGTGTGTGTGTGTGTGTGTGTTTGTATATATATATATGAATGTATATATATATATATATATATATATATATATATATATATATATATATATATATATATTATATATATATATATAAATATATGTATATTGACCACTAATATTATCAATATCTCTCTCTCTCTCTCTCTATATATATATATATATATATATATATATATATATATATATATATATGTGTGTGTGTGTGTGTGTGTTTGTATATATATAATGTATATATATATATATATATATATATATATATATATATATATATATAATATTATCTTTATTAACTTCCAGAACTCGAAAAGAAAGAAACTACTTGTATGATTAGATCATAAATTTACTTTTCTTCTAGCAGTATATTTTGTATTAATTTAATTCACGCTGTAAAATGTCGTTGAATCGCAACTGCGTAAATTGTATGGTGAGAATCGTTTTCATATCTTCCTTGGCCTCCATTCATGTTTCACTGTAATAAATAAATCAAAATCTTTGCCTTTCCTTTATTTTTCGATATTTCCTTTTTCGGTTTATTCTTTGTCTTTGAAGTCCGACAGGGATATTGTTTTATTCTCTTTTAGAATGATCAAAGAAACGTGTCAAATTGTTGCTGATAGTACTGGCATGCAAGTGTATCGGATAATTTCACTTGAGCATATATTTATGCGATAATGATAGCGTTAAAAATCAAAAGAGAGCATATATTGAGTGTGAAGAATTTCAGAAAAAAAAATGGAGAAAGATAGTTAAAGATGAAACTATGGAATGACGTGGAAATTATCAGAGAAAATATAAAGAACGTATCCATTATGTATGGTTCATGTTATTTAAAGTTTTGTCTTATTTCACGAAATTTTATATAAAAGAATATGGACGTGTATAAGATAAAAAAAAAAAGATTTTATTGCTATATATCATTACACAGGAATCAGAAAAAAACACAGAAATACTTACTGTATATATACTCACGTATCATGCGACATTTGAAGATCTAATTTCGAAGCTAATTTTAAGGGGGTCGCATAATACAATAGATATAAAATTAGTGTATTTACTGCTGGTCCTGGCTACCCAGTTGGCCAATCTATAGATCTCTTCACTGTAATCAAATTAGCTTCCAAATTAGGTCTTCAAAGTTAGCATGGTATGCGAGTATATAAGTACAAAATATAATAATCGGAGGCGATGTACTTAATCATTCAAGATATTCGTATTATTACGTAGGTGCATACCCCTGTATAAGAGAAAGACAGCGAGCATGTATATTGTATATAGAGGGTGTTTCATAAGTGAAGCTCTTTTTTTAGCATCTATTGAGCAAATATAAGTATCTGTAGTTTTAGATGAGGAGGTGAGGACAACTTGGAGAAATTGAGTAGCCATCACAATCACCTGACCTTAAACCACTTTTGCCCTTTACATCAATTCGATATTTTAAATTTTTCGAACCGTGTTAAACAGGCGTACTTTCCCTATATTTTGGATATGGCTATACGGGGTTACATTATTATGGGTTAAATTTGATATCGTGTTACAAGTAAAATTTAAATACTAATCATTTTAAATCAGAGACAAGTCCGTTTTATATAAATAACTCAATATCTATATCCTAAAGATATCACATATATTTAGAACATGTTGGTGTTGATGAACTCTGTTTCTGCATATAGCGGTTAAACTTTTTCCTTTGACGATAATCTTTAGCATACGACTCTCAAGATATTTTCTTTTAATGATTTCGCCCAAAGCAAGGCAATAAAGGCACTAATATACAAGAATATGGGACATATTATTCAGGAGGGAACAACAAAAGCAAAGGAATTTAGAAGACATTTCATAAGGATTGTCATTGGATTTAAACTGAAAGTCGACATGGAAGGAAAGAACCGGAAGAGGGTTCCACAAAAGAGAAGTGCGAGAGAAGAAACTGTTAGCATAGAACTGACGGTTATATTTAGCCTAGGTACCTCCACGAAATTGCAAAAAAATAGAGCATAGTCTGATGAAAAAGACGCCAAAATTTATGAAAACAAAATTTTATCGTCAAAATGCTTATGTTTTTATGAAGAGGATAGACCAAATTTTTTTTTAATTATTTTTCAAAATTTTTCCATCTTTTTAGAATATTCTAAATTTTGATTTAAAAAACCTTGTTTATCTTTTTTTGCAAAAAGGGATACTAAATAACATAGATAATTTTTAGCGCGTTTTTTTGGTATTTATACCTATTAATTTGGAAAATCTTGTAAAAATAAAAATAATTGTCATATGTTAATGAAACTTTCAGAAAATATTCACAGATGATCGAAATTATTATGAATATGTTTTTTTTTATTAAAGTCATGGCAGAAATATTTTTTTTTTATTTTTATTAACACCCCCATATATAATTTTATGAAAAACTCAAAAAATTCCATACCATCGGTTTTTAGTGATTACAATATTTAAAGCACAAGGCTTTGAAGAATGTAAATCATGTTTTGTTTTTTTTTTTTAATGAACCCATTACCTGAAAATCAGCTCTGAATTGTAACATACAAAAGTAACAAAACTCAATAAAAACAAATATACTATTTAATTTCAAACGCTTTTATTTGTTTTTATTTGTTCGTATGAATATGGACAATATTTTCTGAAAGCAAAAAATTTTTTCAATGAAAATTGAATTTTTAATACAATTATTTCTCATTTCTTTAATTTTAAATCGAAATTTTAACACTTTTTCATTAAATTTTTAAAAAAATTATAAAAATAAATAACAGCACCATCGACCTTTGTACTTCTCTTTCTTAGCTCGTCATTGTCTAGGGATTTGAAAATTGTATAATTTGGACCCATCCGATGATCCCCACTAATGAAAAAAATGTAATTATGTTTTGATAAAAAAGCGCTTAAATGGTTTGTCATTAAAAAGTACGGAAGGTCACGTGGCTTGAGTGTAAGCGTAGATTTCATTATTTATAGTATTTATTATCTCTAGTGTTACGTGTTGATAATTGTAACAAAAGGAAAAAAAATGATTTACCACAACACAGAGCTAAATCACAAACAAATATTTAATTTACTAAAACAGAACAAAACATATACAGGATAAACAATTGTAGCCTACAAAACAGAAAACAAAGAGTTACTGGCGAAGTGTTACGAGGGAGAAGGAAAGGAATCAAATATCTTTTAGGGCGAGTGAAGTAATCTAAGTGCTATATTTGGAAATCCACAAAGGTGTGTAAATAAATATTAATTTTTAGTTTGGTCAATGAAAATTAGTCAAAATTCTATTTACCAACTTTGTTCCATGAAATTCTCTTTTGGGTTTTGGTTGGTCGGCAACTTTTTATAGAGATTCTTTCGGCTGGATATAATAGTCCTTGAATCAAAAGCCGGAGTTGATACTGACAGCATTATTGTTTATTGTACAATAGTACAAATGCGGCACAAAGGCCAAAAAGGGGTTGGGGTAAAGGACGGTCATCACTTGTCTTAGCTTAAAACTTAGCTAGCCACAATCACTGACCCCTATCATACAGAACAATAATCCTTTCACCAAAACAACACATTTATCCATACCTTTCTTACTACAAACACCAAAATGCCTCTTTGACTCCATGAAAAAAAAACCTAAATAAACCCCTTATTTACAAAATATTGTCTGTGGGGGAGGGGCATAAAAACAACAACTTCTAAAAAAATGATCCCCAATGAATATATACAAAATGGCAAAAATATATTTACAAGAAACTAAATAAAATTAGTGTTAGTAATAAAACCCCCACAAACTCTTGAATGTGGCAGAAATATCAGTTAACCGGACGAAATCGATGCGGGACTTTATAAAAATAAAGCCACACTCATCCTTCCCAAACATTCACACAGGCACACACTCATTCATACACAACAACAAATACGAAAACCCACACACGAAACGAAAGGCTCCCTGCATCTACCAGAGAACTGACATCACTGACCACCTAAAAAAAGGGAGGGATGGGGAGTTAAACTGAAGGAAAAAGAAAATGGGGACAGAAATAAAAGGGGACCAATGAGCAAATACACCCTAGCTAAGTTTACCAGAATAGAAAAAATAAAAAAAAAATACAAAAACCTACTCTAACCTAACCGGGATGGGTTGCCTAGGTTTAACCCAGGAAAACAATATTCTTAATGCCTAACCGGCATCCAAATGCCACTCTAGGTCAGCCCCTTTACTCTCGGCACATTCGCGCAAGATTCACCCACCTTTTGCTGAATTCCGATGAGGTGAGCCGCCGTTTTTCCGTCCTGATCTTGACTTTAAGCTGATGCTTAAAGAACAAGATCAGTTGGGGAAGAAGTGAACTTCACGCCCTCATGGAATCCCTTCTGACGCGTCGTCCAAATCACGACTCTCATAACCCCTAGTAAGCAACAGAACACATAGTGTTCAGCCTTCGTCATCTGCGGCACCACATTGCTACAAACAGAACTGGCTTCCAGGACAAAAAAACTTTCCGCGCAGCATGCGAACCATGAGGCCTTCAACAAACCTGCACAACGGCACTACCGCCCTGCACTGAAAGAAGGCGTGACCAATAGTCTCGACCTCCCCGTACAGCGACGACAGTTTGGATATTTCTCCAAGCCTGCTGAACAAAGTCTCTTGCCGACCCAGAGGGCTTCACGCATCACCAGCCAGGTGAGTGATGCCTCATCGTTATTGAGGCATTTCAACCCGGGCGCCCAAGGCCATATCGAGCGAGCCTCCTGCTTCGTAAGACCGAGCTCGCCTATCAGATCATCTTGTACGGACCCCTAACTAAAACTTGATATAATGCCTTGCGAGACAACGCCTGGGCGTTGAGAGGCCATCCGAAGCCCGTAAGAGGAGCTTCAGAGCGCGACGACATTCACGATAAAAGGGCACTCGGCACGTGGTGTACGGCTGGCCTCTTCTTCGCACGAGTGCACACTTTTCAGGGACGGAAAATGTTTCTGGACGTCTTCTTTCCAAAAGGCACCCTCCTCATTCGACCCACGACACATTCGGTCTAAAAAAAGTAATGCGAAGCATATATTGACGAATCTCAATGCTAGGCATCCCCAGACCGCCCTCAGAGGGATGGAGGCAACAGATCTCGCGAGATACCATAGGGGCCTTGCCTCTCCACAAGAAAGAGAACAAGGCCCGGACTAAAGACAATAGTCGGGCATACGGGAGTGGAAGCACAGAGAGTCGGTAGAGGAGGATCGGATAGATGTGAAACACATACTTCCGCCCTTCCCTTCAGGGAAAGTCTCCTCCGAGACCACAGATTAACCGCGACCTCGGCCTTCCCTTGTACCTCCGACCAGTTCATTTCAACTGGAGATCAGGACCGAACCAGACGCCGAGTATCTTGATCGGCCCATCCGTCCAGAGGAAAGGTCCGGGAAGAGAAACTCCTTCCACGCACCCAACCGCAAGCCCACAGACTTATCGCGGTTGATCCTGGCCCCTGTTACCATCTCATACCCACTGATTTCTTTGCTGACTTCGTCAATCTCGGCTCTGCTCGACACAAGAGCCGAAACGTCGTCAGCATAGGCAGAATACCTGGCCGAGGTGGTAGCGCCAGGCAGGGAAATTCCGCGCAGGACCGGATTCGCCTTTAACTTGCGAAGGAATGGTTCCAACGCAAGAACGTAAAGCAAGGGCGATAGCGGACAACCTTGACGAATGGAGCGAGACAATACGAAAGGCTCCGACCTCACCCCATTCACTTCCACCAGCGCACCGGGGTCGCATACAAGAGACGGATCCAGGAGCGAAAGTCGGCTCCGAAACCGGCCGCCGACAGGACAGCCTCCAGAAACCGATGGTCAACCCTATCGAAGGCCTTGGACTGATCTAAATTGATCAGCGCGGCTTCACTGTCGACTTGTTCTAAGATCAAGCGTACCATATGAAGGTTATCCTGAATAGTCCTGCCCTTCACAGCACAAGTCTGTTCGGGGCCAATCAGACGAGACAGGACAAGCTGCAAACGGTTGGCTAAGATCTTCGCCAAAATCTTTAAGTCAGTATTTAACATCGTCAAAGGCGAAAGTTCCCTAACCCATCCCCACCGTTCTTGTCCTTACGCAACAACTTGAGTCACACCCCCCTGGTGAAGCGTCGAGGTAAAGACCCCTGCCTCATCCAGTGGTTGTAAATCAGCTGCAGCAAAGGAACAAAAACGGGCGACAGCCTCAAGTACACTTCGTAGGGAAGTCCATCTAGTCCCGGAGACTTATCCAGGCCAACCTGCTTCAGCGCATCCCAGATTTCCGACTCTGTTATGGGACCCTCGCACCTAGCCGCTTCAGCTGCCTCAAGGCAGGGAAAGTCAGCCAAATAGGCATCGAACTGAGCAGAGCTCAGACCGGGCTCCCTGGTGAAAAGATCCTGAAAGTAAAGCCGAAAGGCCTCGCATATGCCCGCGCTTGTAGTCACGGTCCGCTTATCCGGCAATGTGACGCACGCTATATGTCGCTTATCCACGTTCCGATTTTCCTCTGCGCGCAATTCTGCGGCCATATTCGTCGCCTCAGAAGACATTCTTTTAGCCCTAGCCCTAACTACCAGAGCTTGATCCTTCTTGATAAGCAAGGAGGCCAACTCTGCCTTTAGCTAAGACTATGTCCCCACTAACACGGGATTTGACGGCCCGATCAACTTTATCTTCTAATGCCGTTTGCGCCGCTAGTCTATCTAGATTGAGTCGACGACTAAAATCGGCAGCAAACGTTCTAATTTTTGATTTTAATTTTCCCCACCAGGCGTTACCCACAACCGCCCCCGTCAATTCCCTCTGAATCATTAGTAGCAGCTGGTCCCGGAAATCCTGCTCACCAAAAAAGTGAACAGTTAAATTTCCAGTAACCAGCCATTCTAACCTTAGGTTTATCTAAGTTTACACGGACCCGGACAAGCCTATGATCCGTATAAACTATATAGTGAAAACTTGGACACTAAGAGCCCTACGTCGACTCTCCCTAACTAACACTCGGTCCAGGTAGCTCGCAAGCGAGCCAGGAGCCGAGTCGCCACCTATTTGTCCAAGTCTATGCTACCTCCTGAGGGTGCTCATTCCGGTACTTATCGACAAGATCAAACCTGCCGATAAAGTCCCGAAATGCCTTCACATCAGGATTTTTAGTACCCGGTTTTTACCTATGCGATCTATCTCAGGGTCAAGGACGGCATTCCAATCCCCGCTAAGACTACCCGACGAGAAGTCGTCAAAAAACGGCTCGATCTGCCGAAACAAAGCAGGCCGCTCAGTATGACTATTGGGCGCATAAACCCCAATGAGACGTAAAGCCTTATCCTTTATAGTAACATCCAGCACACAAAAGCCTGCCCGCCGGATCTGCGAAGACAAGGGAACATGCAGCCTTCTAAGACTTGCTCACTAGCCAAGAGACACCCCTCGAACGACCATCAAAACATGCTGAATAAAGGGCGAACCCCTTAGACAGTATATCCTCATGGTCATGAGAAGAAACCGGGTCTCTTGCACACAACAAACATTCACCCCGAGGCGCTGAAGGTCACGAGAGAGCCTCGCCCTGCGAGACTCGGACCTCAGGCCCCGCACATTCAACGTAGCTAACCAGAGAGCCATGAGAAGTCCGATTAGGGTTGTTTACCAGAATTAAACATGGCCGGGGTAAGGATACCGACCGCCTCTCCCATAGACCCATGGCCCATCTCAGTCTTGATGGTGCCGTCTTGGGAGATACCGCCGATATCCCAGGGGAAGGTCAGTTTAAGAGCTCTATATAGGGAGGGTGAACTAAAACGGGGACCCTCCCTGCACAGAACTGTTTCAAATTCTTCAGGTGCTCGTTTTCGGTGATGGCAATGGGTAGCGCCATCTTATACGCATTGATGGCTTCATCAATCATCGCCCAGATTTGTTTGGCTGCGGGTCCTGCTCTTACTACTGTTAGGACTCTTTGGGCATTAGGAAAATTTTGCGGCACCTCGATGTCTAGGGTCTGCAAACTGCTTTATAGAGAGCAAATACTTTAGTTCCTTCAGCCTGTTTCCGTAGTCCAGGCTCTCTCGGCCTGGGCTGGGGAAATATGGCACACCTCCTCCCAGTATTAAACATGTGTCTTTTTTTCCTCTGTTCTTTAGGATCTTGGTTAGGGCTTCTTAGGCGTTTCGGAGCGGGAGGGGCATATCTGCTTTCTTGACCGGTGATTGACTGGGGGTACGGAGGGTGGATTTTTTGTTTGACGGGGAGGGGTGGGGTGTGTAGAGGGGTATAAAACGACCTGTGTCTAGGGGGGGGAGGATTTTTTGTTTGACGGGGAGGGAGTGGGTGTGTGTAGAGGGGTATAAAACGACCTGTGTCTATAGGGGGCTGGGATCTCTACTGAGGGGTGAGGATTTGGATGGCGAGGATTGTTTCTTCGGTGAAGGAGTGGGCCGGGCAGAGGACGTTGAAGGGGTAGGGTCTTTGGATTTGGCATCTAATAGCTTCTTGAGCTCTTTTATTTTCAGTCTTTTTCATAGCCTGGATCGAACTTCTTTTGTTTTTCCTGCAGTGTCAATTCAGAGGCCGGGGCATCGCCCTTAACGTTGTTTGAGGGGTGGGGCTGTAAGTGCCTTTCTTCCTTGGGGCTTCAGGGGACTGAGGACCCGCTGTCCGGCGCTTCCCTCTGGCCTTACCAGCAACCAGCCATTCCCCTCTCCCTTCTCCACAACTGCACTGGCAGCGGGCGAAGGCTCTTTGGGGAATGTGGCTTTAGATGGCACGCCAACCGGAGGATTAACCGACCCGGTCCCGGAGGCTGGTACGCCCATTACAGGCGAGGCGGAATCTACAGACGCGGTCAGAGGGGGATCTTGAACGACTGGGGCTTGACTTCCAGAGGCCTTCTTCTCTGGGCAGGAGGAGGAGATGACCAGTCCTCCACACCTCCAGCATACCGGTCTTCGACCCGTCACAATGACCGGTAACTTCAAACTACCGACATCCAGACAGTTGGGGATGGAGCGGAAGGCTTTCTCGTCGAGCATGATGTCAAAGCTCCACCCCCCGCTCAAGCTATCGCAGGAAGCTCCCAGAATTTCGCCATACTGGGAGAAGAATGCTGCCAGATGTTCCCCGATAACCTGAGGAGGGACCTCGTATACTGTTACTCTGGTCCTTCTCCGGCCTTCATACTCCGTCCGCAGTATAATTTCTTTTGTTATCAGCTCGCGGCTAACCGCGGCGACGCAGTCTTCCGGTGTGGGCAACAGTACGTCCCACATGAAAAATTTAGCTCCCTTAACTATTCTAAGGGGCTTGAACCCGAATGATTCTAGTGCTTTCAACACTGTGTTTTCGTCGAGCGACAAATTTTGCGCGTACGCTTGTCCACGACGAAAACCGACACTATTCTTTTTCAATTTTCTTTAATTCTTGGGGTCTTCAAGAGTCCACCTTCTACAACAAGGTGGGCGTAACTCTTGGCACGCTCAAGAACTCCGCTAAATTGATAATGCACTTTGGAGGGACGACCAACAAGAGGGCGATTCCCCGGCCTCAGGCTTATTTTGCGGTTCATTTCTCGTTTCCTTGACTATCTCAGTATTTTGGCCATTATTGGCCTCCGTAGTTTTAACTTTTTCCTTGAATTTGCCATTATTGGCTTCCGTAGAATTATTTTTTCCTTTTTCTTCTTCTTTTCCCCAGCGTTTTTAACGTTGCTGGGGAAGAGGACTCAAGTGCTGGAAAATCATTTAGATTATCTTTATCCGGGGGTCTTTTTTAGTAGGGTTGAAAAGATGTTTTCGAATTGACTTTCTATAGTCCGATAGGTTAGGCTTTTTTTTTTATAGCTAAAAGGAAGGATAGTTTTTTTTCCTTTTTTTCCATTTTTTAAGAAGGAAGGGGAGGGTAAATACGGGTAGGGAACCGCCTCATAGGCGGAGGGAGAAAGAAAAAAAAGAAAAAAAGAAATAAAAGGGAGGTAAAAATAAAGTTTTCTTATCAACGAGACAACAATTTGAATCAACAGAAAAAAAAACAGAAGGACGTGTGCAAAATTTATAAACACAAATATAAACAGGTAAAACGCAAAAAGCAAATGGACAGAAAAAGAAAACTGTGAACAAAGTTCACGAAAACGAGGAAAGAATTAAAAGAACAACAGACAAGAAAGCAGCAAATTACACAATAAAAAAAACAAATAGTTATAAACGTAAAAACATACGAGTAAACGCTATACAAAATAAAGTACGAAACTAAAAAATCTAACAATTTACAATATGGCTGCCGATAAAAACCAGTCAACCCAACAATGAAAACGTTAAATAAAAAAAGAGGAGGGACAGAAATTATAAATTAAACACGAAAATTAAAATATTATATAATTAACAGATAAAACGTAGACTTTTAACAGGTATTAAAATAAAAACACAGAAATAATTAACACGTAATAATAAACAAATAGATAAAGGGGAAGAAAAAAAAGGTCGGACGTGAAACGAAAAAATAAACAGATAAACTCCGGGGTATGGGTTGGGAAGAGAATAGATTTAAACAATGAAAAAGTAAAACGTAAAATTAATTAGAAGAAATAACTAAAAAAAAAGAAGTAACGTGAAATTAATTAAAAAAATAGAGAAGAACTAAATAAAAAAGAAGTACCGGTAAATAAGAGGAAAGGAAATGAAAAGGAAAAAACAAATAGTCAAAAATGAGAACGTTAGAAAAGTCATAAATTGAACAAAAAGGTCGAAAAGTGAAGTTAGAAAAATGTTAGAAATAAATCAAAAAACTTAGCTAGATTGGGGCAGTCAAAAAAAGTTCAATTGTAAATCCTCCAAAAGATAGAATAAACGGTCAGACTAGACGTTGATACTGACAGCATTGACAACCCTTTTCCAAAATCCCATTTTATAAGGGGCTAACACCTAATTTGCATATTTCTAGATTTTTTCTCGAATATACTAGAATGATCTAGAATCTTCCAAACATTCTATTTCTAATTTCTCTATTTTACAACTACTTCATGAGTGAAAACTTTTTTGTAATAACAAGTAGAACTCAAAGGAATCCCTTATTATAGAAATGCATCCTCGTAACAATAGATAGTATCAACAAAGTTATGTTTTAAGTTCCAGTAATAATAAAATAACAAAATTAAGGAAATTGGAATGCTAATTTTTTTGTTTTTATTATCTACTAATTACGGGGTAGTACATAAGCTGATTCACAAAAAACAAAAAACGTTACGTCACGTATGACCATCTGTATGATAACGCGAATCTCACGTGAGCTGTCGATATGTGATGACAGGTATCACTTGTCACTCGAGAAATGACAACACAGTTCAGATCCCTTACTTTTTATTTCGAACAATTTTTTATTCGAAAAAGTAAGTAAAAAGCTTCTTTCAAAATATTTTAACTAATCTTTAAATTTGCTAATTTTAGTCAAATAAATTTTTGAAAAAACGTAGAATTGATTTTTGTATAATTATACCAAAAATAAACGAGGATTTTTAACTTGTTTAGAAAATTAAAAAAATGTCTGATAGCTACTTTTTTTTTAAGTAATTTTGATGACAGAAATAAACAACATTTTTAAATAAAATTTCGGACCTGATAAGAATGAGTAAAAATTTTTTAAAAATAATCAAAAAATACTTTGGTGTTTCTTCTTAAGAATGATATATATATTTAAGCCGATAAAAATTTATTACATCGTTTTTTTTCATGCTATATGTTTTTTGTAGCAATTTCGTGGAGGTACCTAAGTTAAAGGTGCCTTCGTGTGAATCAAGAGTAATCTATTGATAAGGACTAAACTTCGAAACCTTGCGGACAGACACTATCACAAACAAAGAACTCTATCAAACAAGAGAAATCTATTTAAAATGGATTGCATATGTAACTCGAAGAGAAAATAATGGCATAATCAAGTTGTTGACATTCCACACTACTTGAAAAATGGTTAGAAATTAAACTGCCATCAATACAGGGAAGATCAATAACAGATAATAGACTTGTGATACGTATTTTCCTGAAAATTAATTTAATAGAAAGATTTTTTTCAAAATTTCAACAGAAAGTTGAACAAGTTACTCGGTCTATGAATGCCGACATTTTCCTAAAAGTGAAACGGCGAATATTCCCATGATTATATTATGATAGTGAGAGTTAGAGATCAAAATAAGACGATCGGATGAGTCGACTTATGAGATACGCGAAAGTTGTTTTTTTTATAGCTGCTTGTTATGATATGATCTACGTCTTATCTGACGTCAAATTCAGTAGGTCACTGCAGAGCTTTCTATACTAATTGAAAGACAGTTACCAGTAGAGTTAATATTTCACAGTTCAACTGAAGCGGAACGGTTTCAAGTCTATGATAATGCTAAAATACATTTTCATATTAATTCCCCACTATAGCTATTGATACATTTTGGATTTCATTATACAAGGAATATCCTACATTAGTTAAAAATACTTTATCAGTTTTATTGCAACTTTCTGCTTCTTATTTATGTGAATTAGGCTTCTCGACCTTAAATAACATCAGGAATAAAAAGCAAGAAATATTACGCTCAAGTGAAGAAGAAATTCGCGCCAACATTGAAGAAATCCCGAAAAAACACCAGACACAGGATTCACACCAAATAAACTGCACAAATATTTGAATAGAAACATTAAAATAAAGTAAGCCAATGTGTGTGTGTGTGTGTGTGTGTGTGTGTGTGTCTGTGTGTGTGTGTGTGTGTTTTTTTAAATCAACGCTTTATTTATTGACATTTAAATGTATACCCTTTAAAAATTTTGTCAAGTGTGACGTGAGATTTTCATTTGCTGCTAGATGTGTCGGTGCTTAAGAAGGTTGTGATACACTGTCCTAAACACTTATATATATATTTACAATTATTAGCTTAAATTAACATGTAGACACATAAGTGTAAGGGGAGAACTCACAATAATTTGACTTATTGTTGTGGCGTAGTTTTCACAGTGAAGGCTTGTATTTCAATAAGTCGTCCTAAATTAGGTTCAACGTACAAAACGTTAGGAACTTGAAAATAAGAGTTGACGCAGCAATCTAGTTGTGATGGTTGGTACTTCAATGTCCGACATCGTCTGACGCGCTCAACACCACTGAGCTGAACTGGCGACTGCTATTACTACTTATTACTTATCTGTGGGAGAGTTCATTACAATAGAATAGGTAATATGGCATAACACTTACACAATGCGCTTGCTGAAAACATCTCCATGATTTTTATTTTTTTCAAAATTAATTACTGTATAGCAATTTGTTCATTTTAGCCATTAAATATCGCCACCAAGCTAGCTAGGAAGGATGTGACACCCGTTTGAGCACGGTCACAGGTTTTAACTTCAGTTTCGCCTTCTTTAGACTGGATTTCAAAAATGGCTCGTGAGTTAAGCCTACCCTGTTATTTAATCCATAGCGGCGGATAGAAAGAAAAGATGGATTCATAACTTTCTAAAATGCATTTGATCGGAATTTTAACTTTCCTTACAGATTCAACTTCTTACACCGATAACCGGTACATTAATATATAAATACAGACAGAGACACACAAACACAGACACACACAGACACACACAGACCCACACAGACACACACACAAAAAAAAAAAACAAACAAATATATATATATATATATATATATATATATATATATATATGTATGTATGTATGTATGTATATTTGAATAAATAGAAAGAAAAGTAAGACATGTAATCCGGTGTTCTTATTGGTATTTTTAGTTTTTACAACATAGTGCTCAATTTAAATTTACAGAGCATTAATATTATACATTAAGTGATTTAAAATATGTTTTTCGCTACACAGTAATAACCATGTTTCAAAAATGGAAGCTAAATCTTTAAATTTAATTTTGTAATTAAATTAAAAACATTAGTTCCATTTCATCCTCAAGCGAATTTTAACTTATTTTTGCGGGTAACTTAATTTTTTTTAAATTACTGAGTTTTAACTGCAAGTAAAATTCATAATTTACAGTTACTAAAGATACAGAGAATATATATATATATATATATATATATATATATATATATATATATATATATATATATTCTTTTCTTCGTTGGCTTTATCATTTCATTTTTTTACTTTATTTTTAAATATATGTATTATCTTTGTTTTTATATATGATTATATATAACCTAGAGTACACCATATGGAATTTTACCTGGTAATATTGATATGGATCACAATTTATCGCATTATCTTCTAGAACAATATCCGAAAGAAAAGTCAACACAAATAATATTTATGACTCTTCGTAGCGATATATGTTATCTTTAAATAATTTTATATATCTTTTATGAGCCTGTATTTTGCAACGGATGTATTGCCATTGAAAAGGAAGTCAAATAGTTGGACCTCTGCTGAGCAATCCTTTATATATATATATATATATATATATATATATATATATGTGTGTATATATATATATTTAAGAAGCCCTCTCTTTAATAACGAAACCAGTCAGCGTTATGGCTTAGCAAAAGTAAGCCCACTTCACTAAACAATTCTTACTATTATGCATTGCTTCTTCAGGACATGTTGTGGTGTCTTATCATTTCAACATTCTGTTTTATTTATTCGTAGAATTTTGATTTCATAATGACATTCTGCAGCATAGATTTTGATGGGCAAATGAAATTGTTACTGATTGCGTTACATTCTGTGTAAAGCAATGACAAGTAACATTGTTTTCAATCCAGATAATTTATAATACACGCATGCGTGAACAGATCTGTCGCTGTATGTTTCTTTACCAACAATTAAAACACATCCGATTTTAAGACGTGAGCCAATGCGAGGAATTTTATGATTCAGCTGGCACTAAAATCAATTTGGCTTTTTCGACTTGCACAGTCACATGTTTATGTTTCAAGGCAGGTGTGATACATTTTCTGTTAAAGCGACCGTTTCCTTAACATACCATTGAATGTCTTCCAGGATCTTTCGTTTACATTTAATCGAGAACTTGAATCGAGATGTGATGGTCAAGTGGACGAATGGTCAGATTGTTAATTTTGTGACAATAAGTTTCGAATCGCACCAGAGTTGATTTGCCAGGGAGTGATGTTGTTAGCATGAAGGGGCTAACCCAGCATGCGATCCCATTTGGCAAGTTCCTGAAAACTATACCAAGGTTTAACCTAAGCCTTTTGAGCAAAATTTGGTAGACGGAACTATTTCTGAATCAGTAGATAATTGTGCTAGCTCTAATCACAAATAATCGTAAGTATAATACTTGTCAATTGCTTATTCCCATTTCCTGAGTAATTCAGGGATAGTTACACGACGCCACGTGAATGGGTTGCCTGAGCGAGTCTCGCTCTACACTGAGGTGAGGCCATATTTAAAGCTGTTGTACCACTCATTGATCTGATTTTCGCCCAAGACATCATTGGCAAAAAGCTGCAAAAACTTCGGTGTAGATTGCGCTTCAGTATCACCAACCTTTTGGCAAACATTGTTAGAATATATTTGTTCGTTCATCGTCTTCAAACTTTGGTTGCAGTTGCATGTTTTAATATGAACAGAGAGTAAATCTTATCCTTAAGTGATTTGCAACAAAGAAGTTGTATAGGAAACAAAATATTTACAATTCCTTGAAGTACCATGCTTGACGTTGTTGAACAAACGGTTTCGTGTTTCACATTCGGAGCGACAAACAATTTCGAAGACATAGATTTCTCCCTAAATATGTATTATTCAGAATGGTTAGAATTTCACATGAGCAAAATCCCACCATTATACCCGATGCTGTCATGATAGGATCCTATTACAGATATCTTCATTGATTTACACCTGCAATGGACACGGATGATTGGCGAAGTCTTTGAAGAATTAAAAAAGCAAACTACATTCTTTCAGAACCTCTCATTAATCAGCTGAAATAAGACTTGATTTTGTAAAGGCTTCTGATGAAAAAGTTTTCGAATATTATTTTGCTTTAGATCATTAGGTTTATTATTATTTTATTTATCATTCTAAGTATTTTCTCATTATTTCTTGTATCTTAAATTAGCTAATCCGCTTGTGACTTTTTAAAAAAATGACATCTTAAGGAAAATTAAAATCTTTAAATATATTTCATATTTATCTACGATTTCATTTTTTATTATACACATCAAGGTCTCCACAAAAGAATATGTATTAATCAATTGATGATATACAGGTCTATTCATATTTTTGGGAGACGCTGGAATGTACTGGTCATGTGCTTATTCGGGTATTGTTATACGACGGCTTGTGGTTGGCTTGCCTGAGCGAGACTCCCTCTCCACCGAGGGGCGGCCATATTCGAAACTGTCTCGCCACTCGTTGATTTGAGTTTCGTCCATGGCATCATTGGCAAAGGCCTGCAGAATCTTCTGGGTGTTTTGAGCTTTAGTATCATGAAGCTTTTGGCAGACTCTGATAAAATATCTCTGTTCGTTCATCTTGCGAGAAAGAAAAAAATCAACAAGTGCACACTGAATGTCTGAACCCCAAGTGTAACAGCGGGGAGCTGACGCGACCTGAAAATTTCAAAGCATGCGCAGGAAGGGTGGAGTCACATCCCACTCGAAGGATTTCGCCCATCAAGCATTAGTTTTGGCGGGAAAATTAAAGTCGTATAATTTTTAGACGCAGCTCGTATTGTCGTAATAAAATATTCTTTTTATAACATATCTACCTCTCATTCTCCCTTTCAGAATATATATATATATATATATATATATATATATATATATATATATATATATATATATATATATATGAGTGAATGTCTGTTAATACTTGTGTCTGTAAAAACTTTTTATTCTATTGAATTTACTAAGCTATAAATTAATTCTATAAATTAAATTCTATAAACATATTAGGGAACACGTTGTCCTTGTGACTGGTTAAAAAATAAACCAACTGTTAGGATTTTATATTAGTTTGACTTCATTTGACGCTGGCATATGTTATTCTTTCATTTCTTTTTTTAACCTTGCTGATAAGACTTCCCATACATCATCGTGTCAGATTATCTTTAGTCTGGTTTCCCTAACAAAGCTAAATAATGCAATTACTAAAAAAAGAAATGAAATATATGTAATGTGATAATTTTCTCTTAGAAAGTTTGGCAATAAATATATGTTTTGTCAGGAGTATGAAGAAAATATATTTGACCAGTGTCGTGATTTAGCGAGTATGTCACCAACAAAGTTCATTGCAAATGTTTTCTATTATTATTTTCATTTCTTGTTTTATTTTTAAAAAAAATCATACATCTGTTCAAAGCAGTTTTTTCGCACTAAAATAGTTCGACCAGATGCAAAACAGAAGATACGGCAGGAATTTTATAAATGAGACATATGTGCAATTATTTCATTTTTTGTGTGGATGGTGTAATAGTTAAAGTCGGTGAATATGGAAGCGGCAAGTCGAGTTCAAATTCCTCCTGTCTGTTACGCTCACTTTCTCACAAAATGCAAGAATCCGTCAATTCTCCTTTATTAATAACATTGTAAACTGGGATTTCTAGCCACAAGTGGTAACCAAGCTAGAAAAAAGAATATCCCTGAGATCGAGACGTTGTAGAAAACAACGAAAAATCAATCGAGTGTATTTCCCAAGAATGCATTTAATATTTAGAGCCCCCCCCCCACGAGGGTTGTATGTGGCACAACGCCGGTTTAGCGTGGGTTCTCCGAGCCCGTAGGCTCAGCCAAAAATATCCCCTTCGCATAAATGGGTTTAGGGACTGTCAACCTCCCCGGAGGAAATTTTACCTCGTCCAGGTTCCTCTCTGCTCAACGCAGAGAGTTCGACAGTAATGAACAATCTGTTCGACAGCATGCTTTTCACGCCTAAAAATGTTAAGACATGTTTTGTGGGACCTAATCGCCAAAGATATGGCATTAAAGAAAAGAATAGCATTTTCATTACTGGGATGAACTGCTTTATGTTCAAGGGTACAGCTAGTTTTCTTTTATATATACTAATATTAACTGGAAAACATTGTAAATATAGTAAGGGGAAACGAGAAGAATGGACTATTTTAAGAAGACAATTTATGGACCTTAGCACGAGAGATTACACAGGATTCGAGGCTACATCAGATTCAAGCAAATTCCTCTTCTTTATGTGTCATGTCCTCCCTTCAGGGCATGGGCGATTATGGCTCCTCTACAATTTACTATACTTTGTAGCTCTTAATAAATGTTGTCTTTTCTTTATCTCACTGAAAGCATGTTACACTATCCATTTATGTTAGGCAGGTCATGCGTTGTTTACCTCTGTCTCTCTTACCTTCAATCTGTCCTGTTGATATCAAATTTCCGAAAACCTTCTTTCCTCATTATGTGTCCTAGAAATCTCAGTTGTCTCTTCCTGAGGCTAAGTATAACTTTCCTTTTGTTTACATTTTCTCTAAAACTTCCTTAACCAAATATGGCGAAGAATGTGACGCAGAAATCTGATGCCTTCCAAAAGGTAAACAAAGTTTTAAGAAACAAGACAATTTCGCTCGAAACAGGCAAGAAATTGCTACGGAATATAAATTTTCACACACGGAAACGAATCTTTGGCAATTTCGTTACAGATATCGAGGAGATTTGAGGCAACAGTGATGTGATTTTACAGAAAATTAAACTACAACTTGGGAGAGAATTACCCGCCTATATACTGAAAGAATGTGGCATTAAAAGAAAATCCCTCAAAAAGTTTCGTATACACCGTGATTGGGGACACGTTTAAATAATGTAATCAAAAATGGAGAGACATACGTATGGTCATAGGCTTTTTTTGTCTTTTGTTCGTTTTTTGTTTTTGTTTTTTTCTTTTGGTTTATTTAGGCTTGAGATGTAGCAACCGTTGATATTATTGTAGTTGGAGTAGTATAATTAGCTTTTGTTCAGGATTTCGGTTTCGAAAATAAATTTAATTTATGAATAAATGAAAACTTACATTAAAAAAAAACTAACTTTTCCAAGTATTAAATTTATTAATGCAAATTAGATTAAGAATTCTATATGAAATATTCATACAAAAACATTTAGCAGTAATCTTGTTGATCTATTTTACGTTTCTACGTTTCTTTTCTATCGATGTATATTTTAGATTTTGCTTGGAAATGAAGAACTATCATACTTTTGACATGGACATTTAGAGGCGGCATTCCAATACGTACGGTAAAACAACCATTAAATTTCACGTTTTAATGCTTTTTTTCTCTCTTTTCCCTGATAACTTAATATCAGAGTGAGTAAATTATGCATCGATTTTATCCGTTTAAAATGAAATTCATATCAGACATATTGCGATTTTGAAGAATTCAATTCAACAGCGGAAGCTGCAAGAAATTGAATTGAATTATTTATTGAAAAGAAGCTTTCAATGTCCGGACATGTCAACGATAATTTTACCGGTTTTCATCGAAAATATTTTCTCTCGACGTTACCATCGACCAGGATGGCTAAATTCTGTCAATATCGAATTTGGACAAACCGTAGTTGAGAAAAAGTCTAGACAAACGAGAATTAGTAAAACAGTTCAATTCAACTCTTACGTCGATCATAAAAACATTCTTGGAACTGAGATAGTGTCTAAACTTGGTCAAAGGGTTTCATATCATCTGGACATTTCGCAGTATAATCAAATTGTTACCTTCTAGTCAGTGAAAAAATAAGCTTGCTACCGAAAGATTTCATAGTAGAACCTTTACCAGTGAAATAAAGTGATTTCTCTATAATCATCATCATCATGTATACAGTTAGCGCATTTTGCGCCGCTGTGGCCACAACTCTCCACCCACGTCTGGCCATTTCAGGTTATGGTGACATTCAATGCAAAGTAGTAAAATGGCTTGCCGTTTCCTTTTTCGCCGTGGACGCTAAGTTTACCCCGTCATTCATCTTAGATTTTAAAAAGATAAGACATACAAGGTAGCTGGTGCTTTGAATTCGGCGTTTTCTTTCACCTAGGTTAGTTGCCCACAAAGGTTTAAGAACCCATCCTGTTCTGCTATTTACCGATATCTAGGGAGGTGGATGGTTTCATGTCTTTCTCAAGGATAATAGAACGTAAGTGAACACCACTGAATTCGAACACAGCTCACTGATTCTTCAATTCCAACGGCTATGCATTATCCTACTGTGCTTTCACCCTCTATAAACATACGTAATGAAAACGACAAACTGAAAATGACAGAATCAATTCCTTATCCAAATTGCATACGAAAAAGATGTATGCTCTGTCCTATATAGTGTCCAATCATGACCTAATGAAAAGGTCCATACTGCAAGCTCATAATATACAGCAAAAGCGCCTATAATTTGTTAATCATAAAAGAGTTGTTCTTATATGATAACGCAAGATGACTAATAGCTCGAGTCGATCAGTTTGGTTGATTTTTGTTTAAAGTCGTATCAACCCCTAAAGGGTCATTTAATGCCGAAATCTAAATAATTTGAACATAATTTTATGGCTTCAACTAAATATATTTTAAACGCAGTTGTATGCCTCCAACTACAAATAAAATGTATTACTGCTCATTTTGCTCTAAAATGTATTGCTGGAATTTTTACTATATTTATTATAAATATGTATTGTTTTCTTTTTTAATATAAAAATATATTGCTGGTAATTTAATACTTTCATAGTCTCTTTCATAGTCACAGTTTTCCCTGGAACCCTAACAGGTGCTCTCATCCGGTCAGCAATTAAGAAGTGAGTCTATCAGTAAATATTATGGCACTAAATATGAAAGTTGTCCTTCATCTTTCTTATTATTCTGATTTCGTCCCATCTGATTATCATGCTTTTAATATTTTTGCAAGAAAAGCAGTGTATTCATTTTGAAAGAGTTAAAAATGATTTTAAATGTCTACTTGCATTGGAAACTGAAGAATCTTACGTCAGATGCATGAACAATTTGCTAAATAGTGGAAATTATATTATCGGTAATATTACAAAATGTTATCTTGATTAAACAGATTAATTAAACCAAGAATCATTTGTTTATTTTCTACTTCAAATGCAATGGAAATTTCTCTTCAACTTAAAGTATTAGGTTGTTAGATACATTATTCGACATGTTGATATTTAAATATGTTTATTAGGATTGCATTACAGTTGTTTTACTCTTTATTTCCCGTTTTAGCTCTAATCTATCCAAGTCATTATTAAATTCGCCGAACTGTTCTTTCAGAAAGGTGGATCTCTTCCTTATTTTTTTTTAACTTTAAGGACTCCTTAAACTTTTCCACAACGTTGGTTTAGAAGAAAGGGCAGCATCGAATGGCCACCACATTCACCTGATCTAATAGCAATTGATTACTTTTTGGCAGGTGTATTTAAAGAACAGGTTTTATGAGAGAAAATCCTCAAATCCCCGCACAGATGACGAATTAAAGAGTGCATCCCAGAAGTATTTATTGAAATTGATGCAGATTGGGATTTTTGTCGTTTTGTCTGTTATATTATTCTGGAGAGGTTCGACGAATATTGCAATGTTGAAGGAGGTCATTTTGAGCATTTAAGAGATTACAATGTGCTGAAAAATGTAGATAAAGAGTTAAACAAATGTACATAAATAGTTTTGAACAAATGTTTGTAGTAAATAAAAGAAAATAGTTTTAAAATATGTAAAGTGCATACCTAATAAATGTAAGCCTATTTTTTTTTTTTTTTTTTGCCCACAGTTTTAAATTTAATTTGTTTGAGGATCTGTTTCAGTATTTGAAGATTGAGAATCTTGCATTTTTTTTTCATTTGGTCTTATTCCTCATTTTCTTGAAAATATATTTAGCTGTGGAATACGCACAACACTAAAAGTTTGTATTAACGCATAACGCACCCAAAGCTGAGACAGACGTCAGTTTCCTATTTTGAAGACGGAAACTGATAACGAGTGAACAATACATGGCTGATTTCAAAGATTTTGCCTTAGTGACGAGAAATAAAAAAACTATTACGATGACGACCGACGAACGTCACGATCGAAACGACAAAGAAAAAATATCGAAGATATCCAAAGTAAAACAATCGAGTTATTTCAGAAAATCCGCGAATATCGTTAATATTTTTTCCTCGTCTTTTAGCTGATCAAATTAAAAATCAGGACTTATATAATATTAAGCTTTGTTTATGGCTGCTTTCACAGGAATTGGAAAAAAATATCAGGTTAGTGCTATACCATGGTGGAAATTTTATTCAGTTAGACACTATATCAATTTAATCCCGGCCGCCGAATGCAGAATCGCACAACCACACACCTGCATTAGGGTAGTGAGAAAGAGTAGTGAGACGCTAGCAAAGATTCGTCTGTGAGATAAGGGTTTTAGGGTAGAGAATATTTCTTTACTCAAGATGCCGCGTAAGCCTTTTTAAACTATGTCGAGGCTGGACTCTCAGGACCAGGTCAGATTAATGCTAGGATTTATCTTTACAAGAGCGAGCTTAGATAAAAAAAAATTAGAGTATTGGTGCCATATCTGAATTGGAGCTACCAAATCCTTACTTACAATCCTTGGTAGAGATCAAAATTCTTTACGAGGCCCTGTTTTGGATAACATTTTTTGTTCTGCAGGCTCTTTCATGCAGGCGCTCTGTCACAAACCTGCCAGTACGCTACAGCTGATTTAATCAATTGAGATATTTACATTTAAGACCCCTACGACATCCATACCATCGAAGCACCGCCATTCTCTTCGTATTCCATCGGTAAAGTGGAAGTTCCATTTATAGTGTTTTTTTGTTTTGTTTTTTTCCGAGAACAGACGCTGGATGTTTTACCGGACACTACAATCTTAACCTCTTCAATATTAAAGCTCAGTCGTTATCTCCGCCATATCCTCATAATAATCTTTACTTCTTACCCTTTCATCTTGCGTTCATATCTCACAACTCATTCAACAACCCTCGTTAATCTCATTAACAATTATATTGCAATACCACAACAACCACTAAATTGGGAACAGTTTCGGCTACTCACTTTTATTGCCAGTGCTTGGATTACTGCGTAGTATTTTTTATTATTATTTTATTTATCATTCTAAGTATTTTCTCATTATTTCTTGTATCTTAAATTAGCTAATCCGCTTGTGACTTTTAAAAATGACATCTTAAGGAAAATTAAAATCTTTAAATATATTTCATATTTATCTACGATTTCATTTTTTATTATACATCAAAGGTCTCCACAAAAGAATATGTATTAATCAATTGATGATATACAGGTCTATTCATATTTTTGGGAGACGCTGGAATGTACTGGTCATGTGCTTATTCGGGTATTGTTATACGACGGCTTGTGGTTGGGCTTGCCTGAGCGAGACTCCTCTCCACCGAGGGGCGGCCATATTCGAAACTGTCTCGCCACTCGTTGATTTGAGTTTCGTCCATGGCATCATTGGCAAAGGCCTGCAGAATCTTCTGGGTGTTTTGAGCTTTAGTATCATGAAGCTTTTGGCAGACTCTGATAAAATATCTCTGTTCGTTCATCTTGCGAGAAAGAAAAAAATCAACAAGTGCACACTGAATGTCTGAACCCCAAGTGTAACAGCGGGGAGCTGACGCGACCTGAAAATTTCAAAGCATGCGCAGGAAGGGTGGAGTCACATCCCACTCGAAGGATTTTCGCCCATCAAGCATTAGTTTTAAGGAAAAATTAAAGTCGTATAATTTTAGACGCAGCTCGTATTGTCGTAATAAAATATTCTTTTATAACATATCTACCTCTCATTCTCCTTTCAGAATATATATATATATATATATATATATATATATATATATATATATATATATATATATATATATATGAGTGAATGTCTGTTAATACTTGTGTCTATGTAAAAAACTTTTTATTCTATTGAATTTACTAAGCTATAAATTAATTCTATAAATTAAATTCTATAAACATATTAGGGAACACGTTGTCCTTGTGACTGGTTAAAAAATAAACCAACTGTTAGGATTTTTTATATTAGTTTGACTTCATTTGACGCTGGCATATGTTATTCTTTTCATTTCTTTTTTTTAACCTTGCTGATAAGACTTCCCATACATCATCGTGTCAGATTATCTTTAGTCTGGTTTCCCTAACAAAGCTAAATAATGCAATTACTAAAAAAAAGAAATGAAATATATGTAACGTGATAATTTTCTCTTAGAAAGTTTGGCAATAAATACATATGTTTTGTCAGGAGTATGAAGAAAATATATTTGACCAGTGTCGTGATTTAGCGAGTATGTCACCAAATAAAGTTCATTGCAAATGTTTTCTATTATTATTTTCATTTCTTGTTTTATTTTTTAAAAAAATCATACATCTGTTCAAAGCAGTTTTTTCGCACTAAAATAGTTCGACCAGATGCAAACAGAAGATACGGCAGGAATTCTTATAAATGAGACATATGTGCAATTATTTCATTTTTATGTGTGGATGGTGTAATAGTTAAAGTCGGTGAATATGGAAGCGGCAAGTCGAGTTCAAATTCCTCCCTGTCTGTTACGCTCACTTTCTCACAAAATGCAAGAATCCGTCAATTCTCCTTTATTAATAACATTGTAAACTGGGATTTCTAGCCACAAGTGGTAACCAAGCTAGAAAAAAGAATATCCCTGAGATCGAGACGTTGTAGAAAACAACGAAAAATCAATCGAGTGTATTTCCCAAGAATGCATTTAATATTTAGAGCCCCCACGAGGGTTGTATGTGGCACAACGCCGGTTTAGCGTGGGTTCTCGAGCCCGTAGGCTCAGCCAAAAATATCCCCCTTCGCATAAATGGGTTTAGGGACTGTCAACCTCCCCGGAGGAAATTTTACCTCGTCAGGTTCCCTCTGCTCAACGCAGAGAGTTCGACAATAATGAACAATCTGTTCGACAGCATGCTTTTCACGCCTAAAATGTTAAGACATGTTTTGTGGGACCTAATCCAAAGATATGGCATTAAAGAAAAGAATAGCATTTTTCATTACTGGGATGAACTGCTTTATGTTCAAGGTACAGCTAGTTTTCTTTTTTATATACTAATATTAACTGGAAAACATTGTAAATATAGTAAGGGGAAACGAGAAGAATGGACTATTTTAAGAAGACAATTTATGGACCTTAGCACGAGAGATTACACAGGATTCGAGGCTACATCAGATTCAAGCAAATTCCTCTTCTTTATGTGTCATGTCCTCCCTTCAGGGCATGGGCGATTATGGCTCTCTACAATTTACTATACTTTGTAGCTCTTAATAAATGTTGTCTTTTCTTTATCTCACCGAAAGCATGTTACACTATCCATTTATGTTAGGCAGGTCATGCGTTGTTTACCTCTGTCTCTCTTACCTTCAATCTGTCCTGTTGATATCAAATTTCCGAAGCCTTCTTTCCTCATTATGTGTCCTAGAAATCTCAGTTGTCTCTTCCTGAGGCTAAGTATAACTTTCCTTTTTGTTTACATTTTCTCTAAAACTTCCTTAACCAAATATGGCGAAGAATGTGACGCAGAAATCTGATGCCTTCCAAAAGGTAAACAAAGTTTTAAGAAACAAGACAATTTCGCTCGAAACAGGCAAGAAATTGCTACGGAATATAAATTTTCACACACGGAAACGAATCTTTGGCAAATTTCGTTACAGATATCGAGGAGATTTGAGGCAACAGTGATGTGATTTTACAGAAAATTAAACCACAACTTGGGAGAGAATTACCCGCCTATATACTGAAAGAATGTGGCATTAAAAGAAAATCCCTCAAAAAGTTTCTGTATACACCGTGATTGGGGACACGTTTAAATAATGTAATCAAAATGGAGAGACACATGTATGGTCATAGGCTTTTTTTTGTCTTTTGTTCGTTTTTTTGTTTTGTTTTTTTTTCTTTTGGTTTATTTGGGCTTGAGATGTAGCAACCGTTGATATTATTGTAGTTGGAGTAGTATAATTAGCTTTTTGTTCAGGATTTCGGTTTCGAAAATAAATTTAATTTATGAATAAATGAAAACTTACATTAAAAAAAAAACTAACTTTTCCAAGTATTAAATTTATTAATGCAAATTAGATTAAGAATTTATATGAAATATTCATACAAAAACATTTAGCAGTAATCTTGTTGATCTATTTTACGTTTCTACGTTTCTTTTCTATCGATGTATATTTTAGATTTTGCTTGGAAATGAAGAACTATCATACTTTTGACATGGACATTTAGAGGCGGCATTCCAATACGTACGGTAAAACAACCATTAAATTTCACGTTTTAATGCTTTTTTCTCTCTTTTCCTGATAACTTAATATCAGAGTGAGTAAATTATGCATCGATTTTATCCGTTTAAAATGAAATTCATATCAGACATATTGCGATTTTGAAGAATTCAATTCAACAGCGGAAGCTGCAAGAAATTGAATTGAATTATTTATTGAAAGAAGCTTTCAATGTCCGGACATGTCAACGATAATTTTACCGGTTTTCATCGAAAATATTTTTCTCTCGACGTTACCATCGACCAGGATGGCTAAATTCTGTCAATATCGAATTTGGACAAACCGTAGTTGAGAAAAAGTCTAGACAAACGAGAATTAGTAAAACAGTTCAATTCAACTCTTACGTCGATCATAAAAACATTCTTGGAACTGAGATAGTGTCTAAACTTGGTCAAAGGGTTTCATATCATCTGGACATTTCGCAGTATAATCAAATTGTTACCTTCTAGTCAGTGAAAAATAAGCTTGCTACCGAAAGATTTCATAGTAGAACCTTTACCAGTGAAATAAAGTGATTTCTCTATAATCATCATCATCATGTATACAGTTAGCGCATTTTGCGCCGCTGTGGCCACAACTCCACCCACGTCTGGCCATTTCAGGTTATGGTGACATTCAATGCAAAGTAGTAAAATGGCTTGCCGTTTCCTTTTTCATAAATGGACGCTAAGTTTACCCCGTCATTCATCTTAGATTTTAAAAAGATAAGACATACAAGGTAGCTGGTGCTTTGAATTCGGCGTTTTCTTTCACCTAGGTTAGTTGCCCACAAAGGTTTAAGAACCCATCCTGTTCTGCTATTTACCGATATCTAGGGAGGGTGGATGGTTTCATGTCTTTCTCAAGGATAATAGAACGTAAGTGAACACCACTGGAATTCGAACACAGCTCACTGATTCTTCAATTCCAACGGCTATGCATTATCCTACTGTGCTTTCACCCTCTATAAACATACGTAATGAAAACGACAAACTGAAAATGACAGAATCAATTCCTTATCCAAATTGCATACGAAAAAGATGTATGCTCTGTCCTAATAGTGTCCAATCATGACCTAATGAAAAGGTCCATACTGCAAGCTCATAATATACAGCAAAAGCGCCTATAATTTGTTAATCATAAAAAGAGTTGTTCTTATATGATAACGCAAGATGACTAATAGCTCGAGTCGATCAGTTTGGTTGATTTTGTTTAAAGTCGTATCAACCCCTAAGGGTCATTTAATGCCGAAATCTAAATAATTTGAACATAATTTTATGGCTTCAACTAAATATATTTTAAACGCAGTTGTATGCCTCCAACTACAAATAAAATGTATTACTGCTCATTTTGCTCTAAAATGTATTGCTGGAATTTTTACTATATTTATTATAAATATGTATTGTTTTTCTTTTTTTAATATAAAAATATATTGCTGGTAATTTAATACTTTCATAGTCTCTTTCATAGTCACAGTTTTCCCTGGAACCCTAACAGGTGCTCTCATCCGGTCAGCAATTAAGAAGTGAGTCTATCAGTAAATATTATGGCACTAAATATGAAAGTTGTCCTTCATCTTTCTTATTATTCTGATTTCGTCCCATCTGATTATCATGCTTTTAATATTTTTGCAAGAAAAGCAGTGTATTCATTTTGAAAGAGTTAAAATGATTTTAAATGTCTACTTGCATTGGAAACTGAAGAATCTTACGTCAGATGCATGAACAATTTGCTAAATAGTGAAATTATATTATCGGTAATATTACAAAATGTTATCTTGATTAAACAGATTAATTAAACCAAGAATCATTTGTTTATTTTCTACTTCAAATGCAATGGAAATTTCTCTTCAACTTAAAGTATTAGGTTGTTAGATACATTATTCGACATGTTGATATTTAAATATGTTTATTAGGATTGCATTACAGTTGTTTTACTCTTTATTTCCCGTTTTAGCTCTAATCTATCCAAGTCATTATTAAATTCGCCGAACTGTTCTTTCAGAAAGGTGGATCTCTTCCTTATTATTTTTTTAACTTTAAGGGACTCCCTTAAACTTTTCCACAGCGTTGGTTTAGAAGAAAGGGCAGCATCGAATGGCCACCACATTCACCTGATCTAATAGCAATTGATTACTTTTTGGCAGGTGTATTAAAGAACAGGTTTTATGAGAGAAAATCCCTCAAATCCCCGCAAAGATGACGAATTAAAAGAGTGCATCCCAGAAGTATTTATTGAAATTGATGCAGATTGGGATTTTTGTCGTTTTGTCTGTTATATTATTCTGGAGAGGTTCGACGAATATTGCAATGTTGAAGGAGGTCATTTTGAGCATTTAAGAGATTACAATGTGCTGAAAAATGTAGATAAAGAGTTAAACAAATGTACATAAATAGTTTTGAACAAATGTTTGTAGTAAATAAAAGAAAATAGTTTTAAAATATGTAAAGTGCATACCTAATAAATGTAAGCCTATTTTTTTGCCCACAGTTTTAAATTTAATTTGTTTGAGGATCTGTTTCAGTATTTGAAGATTGAGAATCTTGCATTTTTTTTTTCATTTGGTCTTATTCCTCATTTTTCTTGAAAATATATTTAGCTGTGGAATACGCACAACACTAAAAGTTTGTATTAACGCATAACGCACCCAAAGCTGAGACAGACGTCAGTTTCCTATTTTGAAGACGGAAACTGATAACGAGTGAACAATACATGGCTGATTTCAAAGATTTTGCCTTAGTGACGAGAAATAAAAAAACTATTACGATGACGACCGACGAACGTCACGATCGAAACGACAAAGAAAAAATATCGAAGATATCCAAAGTAAAACAATCGAGTTATTTCAGAAAATCCGCGAATATCGTTAATATTTTTCCTCGTCTTTTTAGCTGATCAAATTAAAATCAGGACTTATATAATATTAAGCTTTTGTTTATGGCTGCTTTCACAGGAATTGGAAAAAATATCAGGTTAGTGCTATACCATGGTGGAAATTTTATTCAGTTAGACACTATATCAATTTTAATCCCGGCCGCCGAATGCAGAATCGCACAACCACACACCTGCATTAGGGTAGTGAGAAAGAGTAGTGAGACGCTAGCAAAGATTCGTCTGTGAGATAAGGGTTTTAGGGTAGAGAATATTTCTTTACTCAAGATGCCGCGTAAGCCTTTTTAAACTATGTCGAGGCTGGACTCTCAGGACCAGGTCAGATTAATGCTAGGATTTATCTTTACAAGAGCGAGCTTAGATAAAAAAAAATTAGAGTATTGGTGCCATATCTGAATTGAGCTACCAAATCCTTACTTACAATCCTTGGTAGAGATCAAAATTCTTTACGAGGCCCTGTTTTGGATAACATTTTTGTTCTGCAGGCTCTTTCATGCAGGCGCTCTGTCACAAACCTGCCAGTACGCTACAGCTGATTTAATCAATTGAGATATTTACATTTAAGACCCCCTACGACATCCATACCATCGAAGCACCGCCATTCTCTTCGTATTCCATCGGTAAAGTGGAAGTTCCATTTATAGTGTTTTTTTTTTGTTTTGTTTTTTTTTCTCCGAGAACAGACGCTGGATGTTTTACCGGACACTACAATCTTAACCTCTTCAATATTAAAGCTCAGTCGTTATCTCTCCGCCATATCCTCATAATCTTTACTTCTTACCCTTTCATCTTGCGTTCATATCTCACAACTCATTCAACAACCCTCGTTAATCTCATTAACAATTATATTGCAATACCACAACAACCACTAAATTGGGAACAGTTTCGGCTACTCACTTTTATTGCCAGTGCTTGGATTACTGCGTAGTATTTTTCTTCTCAAGTTCTTTGCAGCTCTGTCACACATTGGAATCGTATCTTCAGGGTGATATTATCAAGAAATCAGCATAAATCCTTGACAAAACGTCCGTGGTGAGATTTGAACCTGGATTCCTTGTTCGGAATGATAAAGTACTAACCATTCGGAGATATGCCCAGGTCGATAGATAGATTGGTTTAATTATGTTTCAGACAGCAATCATTTGTTAGTGTTCTGTTAGTAACTGTTGTGTATGATACACCTAATTTACATAAGTGGAGTACCGACCATATAAATATGGGTTGGTACCGGAAGACGACGGAAGATTAAGCGATCTTATGAATACACCCACTCCTTCCCCCGTTAAACAAACCCCCACTTCACACCCCCAAGCAATCACCGGCAAAAAATGCCGAGATGCCTTCTCCTGCTCCCAAGCGGCAAAGAAGCCCAACACAACAGGCAAAAGAAGAAAAAAAAGAAAGAAAGAGGAGAGGAGGTGTGCCGTATTTCCCCTGCCCAGGCCGAGAGAGCCCGGGACTATAGTAACAGGGTCAAAGATCTGAAGTTCCTGCTCTCAATTAAGCAGTTTGCCGACCTAGATATTGAGGAGCCTAAAAACTTCCCAAATGCCGAGAGGGTCCTGACAGTTATTAGGTCAGGACCTGCGGCCAATCAAACTTGGGCGATGGTAAAGGAAGCTGTAAATGCGTGTAAGATGGCTTTGCCCATCGCCATAGTGGAAAATGAAAAATTAAAAAAGTTACAACAGTTCTGTGCAGGGAGGGTCCCCGTTTTAGTTCACCCATCCCTATATAGAGCTCTTAAATTGACATCCCCTGGGATATCGGCGGTATCTCCCAAGACGGCACCATCAAGAATGAGATGGGCCATGGGTCTATGGGAGACGCTGTCGGTATCCTACCCCGGCCATGTTTAATGCTGGTAAACAACCCTAATCGGAATTCTCATGTCTCTCTGGTTAGCTCCGTTAAATGTGCGGGGCCTGAGGTCCGAGTCTCGCAGGGCGAGGCTCTCTCGTGACCTTCAGCGCCTCGGGGTGAATGTTTGTTGTGTGCAAGAGACCCGTTTTTCTTCTCATGACCGTGAGGATATACTGTCTAAGGGGTTCGCCCTTTTTTCAGCATGTTTTGATGGTCGTTCGAGGGGTGTCTCTTGGCTAGTGAGCAAGTCTTTGAGGCTGCATGTTCCCTTGTCTTCGCAGATCCGGCGGGCAGGTTTGTGTGCTGGATGTTACTATAAAGGATAAGGCTTTACGTCTCATTGGGGTTTATGCGCCCAATAGTCATGCTGAGCGGCCTGCTTTGTTTCGGCAGATCGAGCCGTTTTTGAAGACTTCTCGTCAGGTAGTCTTAGCGGGGATTGGAATGCCGTCCTTGACCCTGAGATAGATCGTATAGGTAAAACACCGGTTACTAAAATCCTGATGTGAAGGCATTTCGGGACTTTATCGGCAGGTTTGATCTTGTCGATAAGTACCGGAATGAGCACCCTCAGGAGGTAGCATGGACTTGGACAACTAGTGGCGACTCGGCTCCTGGCTCGCTTGCGAGCTACCTGGACCGAGTGTTAGTTAGGAGAGTCGACGTAGGGCTCTTAGAGTGTCAAGTTTCCATTATATAGTTTACACGGATCATAGGCTTGTCCGGGTCCGTGTAAACTTAGATAAGCCTAAGGTTAGATTGGCTGGTTACTGGAAATTTAACTGTTCACTTTTCGGTGAACAGGATTTTCCGGGACCAGCTGCTACTAATGATTCAGAGGGAATTGACGGGGGCGGTTGTGGGTAACGCCTGCGGGGGAAAAATTAAAATAAAAATTAGAACGTTTGCTGCCGATTTTAGTCGTCGACTCAATCTAGATAGACTAGCGGCGCAAACGGCTTTAGAAGAAAAAAAAGTTGATCGGGCTGTGAAATCCCGTGTTAGTGGGGACGTAGTCTTAGCTAAGGCAGAGTTGGCCTCCTTGCTTACCAAGAAGGATCAAGCTCTGGTAGTTAGGCTAGGCTAAAAGAATGTCTTTGAGGCGGAATGGCCGCTGAATTGCGTGCAGAGGAGAATAGGAACGCGACTAAGCGACATATAGCGTGCGTCACATTGCCGGATAAGCGGACCGTGACTACAAGCGCGGGCATATGCGAGGCCTTTCGGCTTTACTTTCAGGATCTTTTCACCAGGGATCCCGGTCTGAGCTCTGCTCAGTTCGATGCCTATTTGGCTGACTTTCCCTGAAGCGGCTAGGTGCGAGGGTCCCATAACAGAGTCGGAAATCTGGGAAGCGCTGAAGCAGGTTGGCCTGGATAAGTCTCCGGGACTAGATGGACTTCCCTACGAAGTGTACTTGAGGCTGTCGCCCATTTTTGTTCCTTTGCTGCAACTGATTTACAACCACTGGATGAGGCAGGGGGTCTTTACCTCGACGCTTCACCAGGGGTGTGATCTGTTGCTGCGTAAGGACAAGAATGGTGGGGATGGGTTAGGGAACTTTCGCCCTTTGACGATGTTAAATACTGACTTAAAGATTTTGGCGAAGATCTTAGCCAACCGTTTGCAGCTTGTCCTGTCTCGTCTGATTGGCCCCGAACAGACTTGTGCTGTGAAGGCAGGACGATTCAGGATAACCTTCATATGGTACGCTTGATCTTAGAACAAGTCGACAGTGAAGCCGCGCTGATCAATTTAGATCAGTCAAAGGCCTTCGATAGGGTTGACCATCGGTTTCTGGAGGCTGTCCTGTCGGCGGCCGGTTTCGGAGCCGACTTTCGCTCCTGGATCCGACTCTTGTATGCGTCCCCCGGTGCGCTGGTGGAAGTGAATGGGGTAAGGTCGGAGCCTTTCGTATTGTCTCGCTCCATTCGTCAAGGTTGTCCGCTATCGCCCTTGCTTTACGTTCTTGCGTTGGAACCATTCCTTCGCAAGTTAAAGGCGAATCCGGTCCTGCGCGGAATTACCCTGCCTGGCGCTACCACCTCGGCCAGGTATTCTGCCTATGCTGACGACGTTTCGGCTCTTGTGTCGAGCAGAGCCGAGATTGACGAAGTCAGCAAAGAAATAAGTGGGTATGAGAATGTAACAGGGGCCAGGATCAACCGTGATAAGGCTGTGGGCTTGCGGTTGGGTGCGTGGAAGGGAGTTTCTCTTCCCGGACCTTTCCTCTGGACGGATGGGCCGATCAAGATACTCGGCGTCTGGTTCGGTCCTGATCTCCAGTTGGAAATGAACTGGTCGGAGGTACAAGGGAAGGCCGAGATCGCGATTAATTTGTGGTCTCGGAGGAGACTTTCCCTGAAGGGAAGGGCGGAAGTATGTGTTTCACACATCTATCCGATCCTCCTCTACCGACTCTCTTGCTTCCACTCCCGTATGCCCGGCTAATGTCATTAGTCCGGACCTTGTTCTCTTTCTTATGGAAGGGCAAGGCCCCTATGGTATCTCGCGAGGTCTGTTGCCTCCATCCCTCTGAGGGCGGTCTGGGGATGCCTAGCATTGAGATCCGTCAATATATGCTTCGCATTACCTTTCTAGACCGAATGTGTCGTGGGTCGAATGAGGAGGGTGCCTTTTGGAAAGAAGACGTCCAGAAACATTTCCCGTCCCTGAAAAGTGTGCACTCGTGCGAAGAAGAGGCCGGCCGTTTACCACGTGCCGAGTGCCCTTTTATCGTGAATGTCGTCGCGCTCTGAAGCTCCTCTTACGGGCTTTGGATGGCCTCTCCAACGCCCAGGCGTTGTCTCGCAAGGCATTATATCAAGTTTTAGTTCGGGGTCCGTACAAGATGAGCTGATTGGCGAGCTCGGTCTTTACGAAGCAGGAGGCTCGCTCGATATGGCCTTGGGCGGCCGGGTTGAAATGCCTCAATAACGATGAGGCATCACCACCTGGCTGGTGATTCGTGAAGCCCTCTGGGTCGGCAAAGAGACTTTGTTCAGCAGGCTTGGAGAAATATCCAAACTGCCGTCGCTGTGCGGGGAAGTCGAGACTATTGGTCACGCCTTCTTTCAGTGCAGGGTGGTAGTGCCGTTGTGCAAGTTTGTTGAAGGCCTCATGGTTCGCATGCTGCGCGGAAAGTTCTTTGTCCTGGAAGCCAGTTCTGTTTGTAGCAATGTGGTGCCGCAGATGACGAAGGCTGAACACTATGTGTTCTGTTGCTTACTAGGGGTTATGAGAGTCGTGATTTGGACGACGCGTCAGAAGGATTCCATGAGGGCGAGAAGTTCACTTTTTCCCCAACTGATCTTGTACTTTTAAGCATCAGCTTAAAGTCAAGATCAGGACGGAAAGGCGGCGGCTCACCTCATCGGAATTCAGCAAAGGTGGGTGATTCTTGCGCGAATGTGCCGAGTAAAAGGAGCTGACCTTGAGTGGCATCTGGATGCCGGTTAGGCTTTCAGGATATTGTTTTCCTGGGTGTAACATAGGCGACCCATCCGGAGTTAGGTTAGATTAGGTTTTTGTATTTTTTCTTTTTAGTTTTTCTATTCCGGTAAACTTAGCTAGGTGTATTTGCTCATTGGTCCCCTTTTTATTTCTGTCCCTATTTTCTTTTCCTTTAGTTTAACCCCATCCCTCCCTCGTTTTTTTTTTTAGGTGGTCAGTGATGTCAGTTCTCTGGTAGATGCGGGGCGCCTTTCGTTTCGTGTGTGTGTTTTTCGTATTTGTTGTTGTGTATGAATGAGTGTGTGCCTGTGTGAATGCTTGGGAAGAATGTGTGGTCTTATTTGCATAAGTCCGCATCGTTTTCGTCCGGTTAACTGATATTTCTGCCACTTTCATTAGTTTTGGGGTTTTTTTATTACTAACACTAATTTTATTTGGTTTCTTGTAAATATATTTTGTCATTTTGTATATTTTCATTGGGGTTCATTTTTTAAAAGTTGTTGTTTTTATGCCCCCCCACAGACAATATTTTGTACATAAGGGGATTATTTAGTTTTTTTCATGGAGTCAGAGAGGCATTTTGGTGTTTGTAGTAAGAAAGGTATGGATAAATGTGTTGTTTTGGTGAAAGGAATATTGTTCTGTATGATGGGGTCAGTGATTGTGGCTAGCTAAGTTTAATCTAAGACTAGTGATGACCGTCCTTTACCCCAATCCCCTTTTTCGGCCTTGTGCCACATTTGTACATATGTGCAATAAATAATAGATTAAGAGATCGAATCCAGAGACTCTGCCCGACTGCGACTTAGTCAACCCATTCTGCAGGAACAGTCTTCCCAAGAATATACCAAAACTACCTGTAAATATTGTGTACCTTTTTTCATTGTTTCAATACATTTTGTTACGTACATTTTGTGTTGTATTATTATTATTCCATGCTTATTCAAGCTTCAACAGTAACCATCAAAATGGAGTGTTAATTGATCTTGTTTTACGTACAGGACGAGGTATAATACGCTTGATTGTGCTTTTGACATTGTTTAAATGTTGGGTATCTAGTAATCCTAATCATATCTAGGGGAATTTGCGTAATAAACTACATTCAAAATGAAAGGAAAAAAGTATTTTTTTTTTTGTATAATGCTATTTCATTTTCTATGATGACAGTCTTAAAGGGGAATTTCTAGTAAATACATTCGTGAACTTTGCTTCATGCGCGCGCATACACACTTTCTCTCTCTCTCTCTCTCTCTCTCTCTGTTTATATATATATATATATATATATATATATATATATATATATATATATAATTATTTATTCGAAAATTATAAATTAAGTATGTGTGTGTGTATGTTTGTGTGCGTTTGTGTGTGCGTTTGTGTGTGTATCACCTATAGATAGAAAACCGCTCTATCTAGTTACCTCTCACACACACATCCACTCAAACATACAAACACACTCTCACTCTTTTTCTCTATCTCTCTCACAGACATGCACACTTAGAAACTCTCTATCTAACATACACACACGCACGCATACAAACTCAGTATTTATCTCTTTTTTGTTCTCTCTCTCTCTCTCTCTCTCTCTCTCTCTCTCTCTCACACACACACACACACACCGTTTCATATAATTCGGTGACAATTAATCTTTTCATTGATGCCTTAGAAAATGGAACTTTTGAAGCAATCACTGTGTGGTTTCCTTTATATAATTATAACACCGCGAAAAATCATTTAAATAATGATAATGACTTTTATCATGCAGTGAAAATAATGAAATATCCAGTGGGTTATAATTTCTAATGTTGCAATGTTTGTCATTTTAGCATAGGAGTTCAAATAACTCTGTTTATATTATTGTCTTCATATTGTTTCCCTTCTGTTAGTAGATATTTTATTATGTCACGTGTGTTCCAAATCTAAATTTTTATTGTCTCCCCTTTTTAAAGCAGTTAAAGTTAACAAGTATCGACTGCGTGTTAATTTTCGCTTTAAGGAAAATATTCAGTCCCAAAAAACCGCCATGTTTTTGTTTTCCTTTTAAATAAATATAATTCCCTACTCTCTAAATAACTTTATACTACGATGATTATTTGTCAATTTTCAACTATTTCCTGAAGTCAAGTTCAAAGTACTGTAGCATTTATTTTATATTATTTTTTTTCTTTATTCACTTATCAAGTTTGTTGGAACATAAATGCTTCTGAATTTAGTTAACATATTTGCATATCAATATTTCTCGTTTATGTAGTAAAAAAAACAAAAAATATTTGTTGGGTCAGCGAACTACTGATCAGCATACACTAAAGAACATAACTGTGGTTATATACCAATATCTTTTATCTTCATCTAACACCAGTTGGTTTTATTTGTATACATTGTAGGAGGTGTAATGAAACGTTCTCAGTCTGGTTCAATACTCAAAATCTGATCAAATATCAAAATTTAAAAAGAAATATTTTCTTGATCACAAACATAATTTTTCAGCACACTATCGGATTTGTATGTAAATATTATTGTTACTTACAATGTAAAAGATTAAAAAAATAAGTCACTTACTCTTTATTTCTTTAGATATTAGTCAAAGTCATTTATTTGTGAACTTGCTGTAATTTCGCAATAAATATGTGTTGAGGACTAAACAATGAAAACTGATCGATGGACAAAACTTTTACTGATATTTATTTTCTCATAGTATCATTATTTTCTCAGAGTATATTTATAACAACACATTAATTAGATCACTAATAAAAAAATATTTAGTTACATTATCTTCTTTCATAAAAATAATTCGACCGATATCTCCTAAACTATGTCTGACCCTGTTTTGCGTTCAATGACTTCCACAGGGATCTACTCGGTGCCGCTATGTATTTTGGGAGATAGCTAACCAGGTTGCCCATTTATTGTGGAGTAGAGCACTGGTTTTGTTTGGCTGGACAATTATGGAAGCAAATGCTGCGTTCGTGTCGCACTACCTTTAGCTCTTCCGACGCCATCGTCACTTCATAGATTGTATCAACGAAAGACGGTTTCTTCCCCTTATTCGTTTTAATATACGAGAAAGACAGACGGGTTACCATCGCTTCTAGAAAGCAGCGAAGACGCATTCTTGTAGACATGTGAGATAACCTCTCTATGGAATCTGCAGAAATCGTGTCGACGTGACAAAATTCTTGCTTCCCTTTGTCTACTTCCTGTCTTCTTGGGCTTATACCCAAAATTTAGAAAAAAAAAAGCAATCCAGCAAAGCCAGAATTCCACGTCTCCGTGAAATTCTGACCAATCGCTTTCCATCCTGGCCCAGCCTGCGCATTCGGAACAAAAGAAAAACTGTTATTAGGCGCTGAAATATTCAATTCATCGAAAACGGCGATGAAGTGATCATAGATAAAATGGTATTAAAATATTCTATTGCGCCTTCACAGAGTGGTTAACTATAGAGTCTATGCGATTTAAATATTTGTTTACGTGTTTAACCTTTTGAGCCCTGGCCACATCTTTAACGGTGGTAGAGAAAAATGACGTAATACCCAGCCACAGGTGGAACAGTGGTTGAGAAAAATGACTTAATGCCCAGCCACCGGTGGAAGAGTGGTTGAGAAAAATGACTTAATGCCCACTCACCGGTTGAACGATATTTATTTATACAAAAATGTATAAAATGTGGCACAAGGCCTAAAAGGGGGATGGGGAAGGACGGTCTTCTTCTGTCTTAATTCTAAACTTAGCTAGTCCCAGACACGGACCGAAACATACCAACTGTGGCACCATGCATAATTAGAAAACTGAAAAGAGATATTCATAAATATATGATTTATTTTTTTTCGGTTTGTTAACCAGTTGATAGTTATTTAGAGATGAAGAATATTTGGGTTTTGAGAATAATTCTCTAATTGCATTTAGGCGATCCGAAAGAAAGAAAAGAAGGAGGAAGAAAAAAAAAGAGAAATAGATGGTACAAAACCCGGTCATAAGCACACACGCTTAAACTGACACATAACAGGTGTCAAAAGATATCTAGGTCAAAGTACCTGACCGAAATCCACGAAAAATGGAATTTGTTATAATTGGTTGAAGAAATAGAGTTTAGAGATAATAAAAAGAAAGAAAAGGAAAGACAGAAACTTAATACGAAACAAGGTCGTAAGCGAAAACACACACGCTCGACCGGCACATATCAAATGTCAAAATTATCAGGTGAAGCACTTGATCTAATTCCGTGCCCACGGGAGATGGAAGTTTGTCAAAGTTGGCTGAAGAAATAAAATTTTAGGGACAATGAAAAAATATTGATAAGTAACAAACGAAAAGGGTGTCATTGAGATGATAAGTAACAGATGGGGAAATGTAGACGAAAACAAAACATTAATACACGGAACCCAGACCATTTCTAGAGTTGAAAATAAAAACCACCCAAGATGATGATTAGAAAATATTTTCATTTTAGATAATTAAGATTTTGTTAACAGGCTCCGAGCGAAAGAAAGAGGTGAAATATTTGTTTTAGCTCGCGAGAGACGCCGACAGGCCTAGAAAACCAATTAGCGGCAGGCTGTTTTGACAGATACCGCGTGTGAAAGAAACCGATAGCGTCATTCGATCGTACGAAAAGGACAATTTAAATTTTGCTTTATTAAGCAAGGTCTTTCTCCCCCCAGAACAAAGAGCGGTCACCTGACATACGAGGGACCAGGGGAAGCGGGTATGCGCCTCCCCCCAGAGGCACAGTAAGGAAGTAGGAGTGAAAGTAAGAGCGATAATGGGAAATCCCTAATCAGAAATAATGCGACTTTAGAATTATCAAGAAAACCCTGGCGCCGACAAACCCACTCCAGTTTTTGCCTGCCTCAATGGAGGCAGGACCCCAATCGACAGAAATCAGTTGCAGGGCGGACGGCAAAAGAAAGTTGCAGAGCGGACGGCGGGCCCTGTTCATTCGCCCCTTTGCGGGCAAGGAAGGCCGGTCCGTTTGGCCCGGAAAGGCAGAGGAGTTGCAGGGCGGACGGCGAGAGAAAGTTGCAGAGCGGACGGCGGGCCCTGTTCATTCGCCCCTTTGCGGGCAAGGAAGGCCGGTCCGTTTGGCCCGGACAGGCAGAGGAGTTGCAGGGCGGACGGCGAGAGAAAGTTGCAGAGCGGACGGCGGGCCCTGTTCATTCGCCCCTTTGCGGGCAAGGAAGGCCGGTCCGTTTGGCCCGGACAGGCAGAGGAGTTGCAGGGCGGACGGCGAGAGAAAGTTGCAGAGCGGACGGCGGGCCCTGTTCATTCGCCACTTTGCGGGCAAGGAAGGCCGGTCCGTTTGGCCCGGACAGGCAGAGGAGTTGCAGGGGCGGACGGCGAGAGAAAGTTGCAGAGCGGACGGCGGGCCCTGTTCATTCGCCCTTTGCGGGCAAGGAAGGCCGGTCCGTTTGGCCCGGACAGGCAGAGGAGTTGCAGGGCGGACGGCGAGAGAAAGTTGCAGAGCGGACGGCGGGCCCTGTTCATTCGCCACTTTGCGGGCAAGAAAGGCCGGTCCGTTTGGCCCGGACAGGCAGAGAAGTTGCAGGGCGGAGGGCGAGAGAGAAGTTGCAGTTGGAGTTGGGTTTGCGCCTCGGAAGAAGAAGTTAAGTTGGAGTTGCAGCGCGGACGACGGCCTTGTTCATTGGTCCCCTTTGCGGCAAGACAAGTCGAAGTGAATAAATTCGTCCAAACCAAGCCTAAGAAGAGAAATTCGTCCAACCAAAGTCGAAGTAAAGAAATTCGCCCAACTCAAGTCGAAGTAAAGAAATTCGCCCAACTCAAGCCGAAGTGAATAAGCTCGCCCAACTCAAGCCGAAGTGAATAAGCTCGTCCAACTCAAGCCGAAGTGAATAAGCTCGTCCAACCGAAGCCGAAGAGAAGAAGTCGATTCGCGCACTGACGGCGAGAAAAATCAGCCGTGAACGACAGGTAGAGATCAGCGCCCAGTGTTGAAACCAAACCACACCCCGAAATGCAAATTTCTAGAGAACAAGCAACTCGAAGCCTTAAAGTTGTATGGTAGAAGCTTGGTGCCACAGTCCACAAAACGGGTCGGGAGGTAGGAATCATTTTGTGTAACGAACATTTAGATATAAAAAGTTGTTACTTTTTTTCTTCAATAATTTTGACCTTGTGAGTTTTTCTTTTTCTTGTGTGTTATCACCCCCGTTGAACTCAGCTTGCATACGGCCCCAATCCCTGTTTGATCCGTCTGTCTAAGATCTAATCACAACGTGGGTAGGCAGACCGGAGATCAGTGCAGTTACCCCAGTAACCAGGCGTTGGAAGCGAGTTGGGAACGGCGAGGCTGGTATTCATCTAACCAAAGGGTTAGAACGTCACACTTGGAGCAGCGAGGAGCGAACAGCTGACGCCGCGGCAAAGACGTCACATCTGGTGTCGTGACCATAGGACCAGAACCCTGGACCACGTCACGTCACAGTTGGCGCCGCGAACGAGATCGAACGACAGAGTCGACACTGCGACCAGGGGGGCGACGTCACAAACAATAATCCAATCACCAAAACAACACATTCACTCCAACCTTTCTTACTACGTCCACCATAATACCTCAAATTCTCTATGATATCCTAACTTGTATTGTTACCTATGTACAAATGTTGTTCGTGGGGGGAGGGGCATAAAACAACAATTTTTAAAAAGATCCCCAAATGAGTATGTACAATATGTCTTAATATTTACAAGAAAATAAACAAAACTTGTGTTAGTAATAAACCCCCCCACAAACCATAAATGTGGCAGAAACATCAGTTAACTGGACGAAATCCATGCGGAACTATGAAAAATAAAGAACACATTCATTCCTCCAAGCATTCACACAGGCACACACACATTCATACACAACAACAAATACGAAAAATCACACACACGAAAACGAAAGGCGCCCCGCATGCACCAGAGAACTGACATCACTGACCACCTAACGAGGGAGGGGATGGGGAATTAAACAAAGGAAAAATAGGGACAGAAATAAAAGGGACCAATGAGCATGCAAACCCTAGCTAAGTTAACCAGAAAAAGGAGAAACTAAAGATTCAAAAACCCACTCACCTGTTGAACGGTGTTTAAATACTTTTTTACTATTTTTATATCTACCGTGAAATATTACATACGAATTATTTGCGAATATTAATTCAGCAGCTCAGGCAGAAGGGTTAAAATTGTTCAGGAACACAGGGCTCAAAGGCTTAATATGTGGTGATGGATTTAACTGTTTGTTTACGTGTTTAATATGTGATATGCGATGTATATGTTTGGTAATGTATTTATGTGGTATGTATAATGACAAAAGTACGCAGGTGTAAGCTTTAAGAAATCTTCATTTAAGTGAGAATAAAGGGTTCGCGTTTAGGGTCCTTTTATAGTCAAATTAAACAGAAATAGCTCTCTCAAAGAGGAGAGTAACAAAACAAAGGGACACCACTCTTGATTATTCATAAAAATACGAGTTTTAAATGTTTATTTACGAGTTTGATGTGCGCTTTTACGATTTAAATGTTTGTTTAAGTGTTCAATGTATTATGTGATTTATATGTTTCTTTACGTGTTTAATATGAGGTATGAGATTTAAATGTTTGTTTGTGTATTTAATACGCTGTATCGGATTTAAATGTTTGCTTACGTATTTAATATGTGGCATGTAATTTAAACCAACTGAACAAACGCTGACGCAGCCCTGCAAAAAACAGGAAAATTTAGACCAGGACAGACAATCAAATATAAAATATTAGCATGAAGCAACTAATGACTATCAAACAGATGTACTTTAGCTCCAGGTTGACCGGAAAAATTAGTTTTAATGGAATATCAATAGGTCTTTTTTATCATTGCAGAAATAGATTTATCAGATGTTTTTTTTTATATTTTAAAAGGCATCATCTGTAATCGTAGTTGTAGATTCTGTCTCCTAATTTTAGAAAGATTATTAGCACAATCATATTTTATCTTCAGTTACGATAAAAAAAAAAACAAAAAAAAACGTCAATTTCGATGAAATTATTCAAATAAAAAGAAATAATACTTTTCAGATCCTGTCTAATACTTTGATTTTTCGCTTGACGTCATGAACTAGGTCAATCACATGAGCAAATATACCTGCTGACACGAATGTTTACGCACATCAACGTACACATGTACGTACTTGAACATTTGCAAATTTGTGAACACGCACACACAGATACAGATCTTCAAAATGTGTATTTCAGCAATTAATGCTAAATTCTCTCTCTCTCTCTCTCTCTATATATATATATATATATAGATAGATACACCTAGTGAGCCAGACAAACCTACCTAGGTTTCACCTAAACGGATCGTCAGGGAAAGTATATATATATATATATATATATATATATATATATATATATATATATATATATATATAGTCATCCACAGCCAGACTGTTTCGTTGAATCACAGCTCTTCAGTTTGCTTCAAGCCAGGATCGAAACTCGACCGATTAGACATCAATCTGAGATACTACCCGTAAGCCGTCGGCGCACAGCACAGAGAAAGGGAAATTTTAGCATTTTCCATACGAAAAAACTCCAGTGTCTACTTGAAGAGTAATGCATTCATAGCAGCAGTAATCACTGTTTTTATTAAAATTACACTTTTCTCGAGCGAGCCCTGTCGAAGGGACTCCAGGAGCATATATATATATATATATATATATATATATATATATATATATATATATATATATATATATATATATATATATGTAAGCAAATATATGGATATAGATCCAACAGTATGAAGAAAATATACAGAAAAAACAAACAAAAATCTTAATATGCAATTATGCTGTATTAATGTTAATATAAAGTCGACGTCGGACGTTTCGGTCTATTTTAAACCATCTTCAGGACATTTTCATTTAAACATAATTAACATTAGAACATATAAAAATTCAACACGAAAAGACGATGGACATAAGAGCACAACTAATCCAAACAGATAACTGAAATTTTTATATAAAATCAGCGTTCCGTTTAAATATGATCACGTCGTCGTCACGTGGGAAAATATATGGATATAGATCCGACATGGTAATGTTTCCTAGTTCTTGCTTATCTTATCATTCTATCGGACTCCGATCCACACCACATTTGATCTATGTTTGATTCCAACTTATAGTAATGAATGTATAAAAATAAAATAAAATAAAATGCATTTAAAATTACTGTTTTTTTTTTTTACATTCCGGAAACGAAACTGAGGCTAGCAGATATAAAATCGTAGAAGTCCCAACATAATTTCTTTAAATTGGTAATTCATATTTTGCTTTATCAACGCAGTCCCTTGTAACTGATAAGCGCAAATTTCAGCTATAGTAGAGGTTTTCTTAATGAAAAATGGAATACAGATTCTTTTCCTGTCAGAGGCATAATCTTAGATTAGTTGCAACGGAAGATCGTAACTCACCACAAACTTTCTGTGCTTTGCAGGTCCTAGTAAAACGTTTCTTTTATAAAATAAATAATTTTATTATTTTTAAAAACGTCAAACTTCTATATTAAACGTCTAGGTTGTTTTCTTAATACCCATATTTTAGAAAAGTGTATTCTGAAGGCCAGATGATTTGAGTGGAAATTTGTTTGCAGTTTTAATACATTCAAGCGGTTGATACCAACAAAGTTGTTTGATCTGTTTCGGATTCATTTCTTGAATACATGAAGAAGAGTTATATATATATATATATATATATATATATATATATATATATATGAAGAAACTGTATGAAACGTGCTACGGCCTGAATTTCACAAGGGCCCGAAAAAGGCGTTTCACATTGGCATATATATATATATATATATATATATATATATATATATATATATATATATATATATATATATAATTCGGGCCAGAGCACGTATGATACGTTTTCTTCAATAAAAATAACTGCAGTCAGAGTTCTGGGGTAGAGGACCGAGGCAGTTCAGCAGGCTAGAGAGAGGAGGAGGCGTGAGGGACAGAGAGAAGAAAAGAATGAGCCGTTGACAATGGAACAAGGCCGGTCGTCAAGATCAAAGAAGGCACCAGTTACCAACCAGTCACAGAAATTGAAAATTTTTCTGTGATTGGACTGCCTAAAAGGAAAACATTTAGAACATTTCAAGCACGAACTGTGTAACGTTAAAAGAGACCATTTTTACAAGATAACTTTTCTGAAAGTAGGTCTTTTCGTTTTTTTTGTTGTTTTTTTTTTCTCAAAGGTGTTTGAACCTTCTTTTTTACTGTCTTATTGCACTGTTTTTTTTTGTTTTTTTTCATTTACAAAATTCTTGTTTTTCCACTTTTCATGGGTAATTCTTGAAATTGCTATCTTGCCTTTTAGGCGCACAGAATGAATTTCTTGTGTAAATCTGTATTTTCGTAAATATAAATAAATGCGTTTTTTTCTTTGGAAATTTTACGCAGTAGTTGTCTTGATTTAAAATTATGCGCCCTTTATATCATGTTGTTTCTACTAACAAAAATCTTTGCGTCTGGCACAAGAACTTTGAGTTGGAAGCAATTTTTTTACACTTTTCATTCGATCAGTCAGTTATGTTCCATACGTGATCCACGTTTAGCTGATCATGTATCTTTTGATACATGACTGACGAGGCAGATTTCTTCTCGCAGTAGGTTGCCATTTTTTTCTGCGTTAGACCAGATGTCGCCCAAGGCAACAGAAGCCGGTCTATCCTGCTATTTACCCATAGCTGGAGGAGAATGAGAAGATTTGTACCTTTACCAAGGGTATTAGCACGTAAGTGAATGTAATGGATTCGACTGGAATTCGAACTCGGCTCTCCAATTCCTCAACCCGAGCCGCTATCCATTACTAATCCTTGTTTTCCCAACCATTTACAAAAGCACGTGAGATAATTTGTGCGCTAATTTCTGCCGTCTATCTTTCCTTCAATATGTCCTGTCAATGACAAATTTTCTAACCTCTCTTTCCTCAAATATGTGCCATAGAAATTTCAAGTTTAATTTTTTTCCAGTTTCTCTAAAACGTCGTTGTTCACATGTTTAATCCATAGCATGCTCAACATCCTTCTGTATAACTACATTTCTCTTGCTAGAAGTCTCTTCTTTACTAGTGATTTGAATGCCCAGCAATCACAGTCATACAAAAGGACAATTCAATACTCTTTTCTTTGTTTCTAAAGAAATTGTCCTGTTTTTTTCTATATATTTTGCCTACCTTTTTGATGGCAACTATTGCTATACCAATGCGCATTTGAATTGCCAGGTAGGCTTTTCTGTCCTTTATTAAAACACTTCCCAGATATTTCAATTTTTGGACTTGCTTGAATTTGTTTCCAGTTTGTAATTCGCATGTGGGACAGTTCTTTTGTGGATTGGAAATATCGATAGACGATGCTATAACTATTACACTAACTCAAAGTGTCCACATGATTTTCTGCACAAAGCTTTGATCTGACACAAGGCCGAAGGAGTGACAAGCCAATGAGATTCTAGAGAGAAAAGCTTGCTAACCATTACACTAACTCAAAGTGTCCACATGATTTTCTGCACAAAGCTTTGATCTGACACAAGGCCGAAGGAGTGACAAGCCAATGAGATTCTAGAGAGAAAAGCTTGCTTACCATTACACCACCTCTAAGTGCCCACATGATTTTCTAGGCGAAGCTTTGATCTGGCACAAGGCTTAAAGTGTAAAGTAGTCAATGAGAAAAGCTTGCAAGAAAAGCTTGCTAACCATTACACTACCTCAAAGTGTCCAAATGGTTTTCTAAGCGTAGCTTAAATGTGGCACATGGCCGAAAATGTGGAGAAGCCTGTGAGGCACAGTCAAAAGTACAGTAAAAATGACACAACGTCGAAGCACCTAAAATCAAGTTATTTAAAAACACCGCCGTGACTCTCATGACAACCTTTATAAGTTTACTATTCGTCCGTGTACAAATATTGCTGCCATATAATGCCAAATGTTTCTGTTACATATCTAAAGTAAGTACCTTCGCTGATTCGCAAAATTTAACATACAATGTTGAAAAAATACCCCAATTTTAATAAAAACAAACATTTATCATCAAAATATTTGTTATTATTAAGAAGAAAAATTTATTATTAAGAAGAAAAGAATTTGAAATTTTTTTATCCTTTTTAGCACGTTCGAAATTTTGATGAAACTATATTCTTTACTTTTGTGCCGGCGCGGAGTGGGATGGAAATGTTTAGTATACGCAATGTTAGCGTCCTTTTTGGGCAAAAACATCTATTTGGAAATTTTTTGCAAAAATCTAATAATTCTCGGATTTTAATGAAACTTTTAGGACTTATTCACAAATGAATAAAATTATTTTTGAAATGATTCTTTTCAGAAATTCATGATAAAAATATTTTTTGCATCTGTTACCACATTCCACACACTTATTTTTTATGAGATTTTGAGAAATTAAATTGCGACTCGCTTAATTTTTATAGTAGTTCAAATTAGAACTCTTTGGATAATTCAATTTAATTTTGTAAAACAGGACAACAGAAAATTTACTCTGAATTGTCAATAAAAATGCAATAAAATTAATACATTATTTAATTAGAAAAACTTTTAATTGCTTTTAGAAATAAAATATATTATGGACACTATAGTCTTAAAAAACTCGGTGAATAATTCATTTTTAAAAGAATTATGTTCATTTTTTCTAATTTTAATTATAATAATTTATAAAGTTTTAAATCTTTTAACATTCTGTCTTAATTTGTCTCGCTTAGGTGATATTGTTATTAAGTAAAAGCTCCATTTACTAAGCATAAATGGAAAAGTTTATTACAATTTAGCGACCCCCAATATTTTTCAAATAATTTTGTATTTTTTATGTGTATAAACCTGCCGGTTTTGGTAAATACGCTCGTCCATACGCGAATTTATGAAAAATATGAGCGATGAATATAATAAATTTAAAGCCAAAGTAACAATAATTCAATAAAAAAATTAGATTACGGAGCCTATTTTACGAGATTCTTAAGATTACGGGATAGTTAAAAATTATACAAAAATACGCACACATTATATTCCTCAAGTACTTTTTACAGATATATTCACCGAAGTTAAAAATCAGATAAACTTCCGTCTGTCAATGAAGCTTTCAAACAGTGAAGACATTAACAAAAGAACTTCATTTCTCTTTACTTTCTTCTTCTCGCTCCCATTCACTAACTTCTGTAGGAGGTTTTGTAATTTCTTTTCCGTGTCTGCGACCGTCGTTATAACCAATTACATTTCTGAAATATTCTAAACTTAAAGTAATATTTCTTTGGAATCAAGTTAATTAAAATTTAAATCAGATAATATCTCTAAAACAAAGTTTCACGAAATTATGTTTTATTTTTGAAAGATTGATGACAAATGGTTAAAGTGGCATCAAAATGAGCTATTTTAGCAATTTCAAAACGAAAACAACATTCAGTTAATTTAAATTAGCGTTGAAATGTAGAACATTACTTTACTTTTTTGAAAATATTTAATGTAATCTATTAGCTTGAAATTAAAGCTAAAATAAAAACTTCAAGAATTATTTTTCATTTTTAAAATTCAAGTCATTTAAAATTTGAGTCATTGAAAAAAGAATGAAATCAATTATCAAACTTATACGTTGAGAAACTTTCGAAATGAATGCCAAAAATTTGTGCTGCACTAATCAAAGTTGAAGGAGGATATTTTGACGAGAGTAGAATTTAATCATCAATGCTTTTCTATTTTTGTCATAAGAAAATTTCTAAAATGAAAATCACTTTTTTTAACAATAATTTTCTCTTAGTTAAAGTAAAAAACGACTACATTTGAGTCTAATTTTTAAAAATTGTCAGAAGTTGCCTCTAACCGTTGAACGGTATTTTATATTGACAATGTTAACAGTACGGAATATTATGCTAGTTCTTGCGTATTGTCGGACAGAGAAACCATTTTCTTGGGCATTGGCACAATTTAGTGTAGACATAATTCTGGTGCATTTTCTTCAGTGCTGCTTTCTATTATTCCGAATGTTAATATATACTGGAACCAATCTATGATTTTGTCTAGAAGTTCCAAAAGATTCACAAGCGAATTAATGCCAGTGATCTAATTCGTTTGTCTTTCGCTATGTCGAGGATCTTTATCTTCGCAAATATAATGCATTCGATCGGCATAGACAATCGATAGCTAATAACAATCTGTGGTCCAAGACGTCCAAATGTCAGTTGGATTTCTAAGACCCACCGGGATTGTAGACCTTTTCAAGCAGGGCGAACAACATACATTTAAATACATTTATGCTCGCTCAACATTATTAAAGGTTCTCTGTATGCGTGTAGGATAAAAACATGCTCAACCTTAGTATGAACTTGTCAGATTATCTCCGACGCAGTCATGTTGAATTTTAACATCTGATCAAATAACACGGTTCAAAAACCTCCAAAATTTAATCCTTATGTTCTTCGAAAAACAAAAAAAGAAAACGAGAGTTTCTTTCAGCTGAAAGAATTGATAAATGGTTTCTTTAACGTTACACAAGTCATTAAGTCAGGCAATTTTATCAGTCGCCTTCAAATAAGAGATTCTGCATCACTGCACAAGAATCTTCTGAAGCAGAGTTATAACGAGAGAATATCCATCCTCCGATCAAATCATTTTCTAGGTTTCCTATATAAGCTTTACATTCCGCATGGTATTGGCCTCGTGTAACGCTGCAGACAGTGCAATCTTTAATATGTTACATAAGCGGGATACCCACTGGCAACTGAAGAAAATCAGTTATTATGAAATACATGCATTTGATGTAGTGGGACGTTTCTTACTTCTAGAAGTTTACACTAAGATCTAAAAATAAATAATAAAAGAAACAAAAAACGCCACATAATATAACTAACTGTTATAGTGGAACACACCTATTCTATAGTAAATAGACTCTCCCACCTATAATAAGTAGGAGTAGTAAGAGTAACAAGGGAGTCGCTGAGTGGGTCAGTCAGGCTGAACTCTCTGCCTTCGGGCGGAGAGGAACCCGAAAAAGGCTACGCCGAAGGGCGGATTCTCTTTTGGGGAGGTAAACCGATCCTAAAGCCGTTTATACGGGTTCAATGGGCATATTTTTGGCCGAGCCTACGGGCTCGGAGATCCCACGTTAAACCGGCCTTATGCCACATGATGCCCTCGTGAGTGGGGGACTAAATACCGTCGCTCAGTGGGTCGGTCAGTCAGTCGATGCCGGACGACCGTTAGTCGGATACTAAAGTATCAGCGACAACAACTAGATTTTCTCTGCGTCATTACCTATTATATCAAGTTCCTAACGTTTTGTACGTCGAACATATTTTAGGACCGATTTAGTACAAACACAAGCCTCCACTGTGAAACCACTCCATAACCCTAACTTAGCCCAAATAAATTCATTTTAGCAAATGTTTTTTGTTAATGTCATGTCATTTCGATTGCGGCTCTTCACAAGTTGCCTTTCTTTATTATCTGTTAATTGATGTCTTTTACGAAAAGATCGTAGTTTTTCTTTGCCTTTTCCGTGGTTCTGCATTTAAGCTATCCCCCTGTTCGAATAGCTGATATATAAAATATAATAACCAGTCTACCCTGATAATTTAAGCGATAAGTGTGCTGTATTAGGATTGGACTCATGCCCTCCTCAAATGTAACTTTGCAAAAGCGAGACAATTTTATCTCTGCTCGATTCTACATTTTTTTCTCCGCCGGTAATCTATGTACAATTCACTCATCACATAATTAGGAATGATAAGTTTGGGAAAAGGAGTGCAAACATCAAAAAGTAACAGGATCGAAAACACCTTAGCACAAGAGTCAGTCGAGTCAGTACTTTCTGAGCGACTGTTCGGTTGTACTCTCTTCCTACGGACGGGAGTAACCCGAAGGAGGCTCCGCCGAAGGGCGGACTCTCCTTCGGAGAGGTAAAACCGGCCCTGAACCCATTTATACGGGTTTAATGGGCATATTTTTGGCCGAGCCTATGTGCTCGGAATGCCCACGTTAAAAAGGCCTTGTGCCACATGACACCCTCGTGGGGGGTGGTGACTGAATATTGTCAGCAACTGAAACGTGGGGTGTAAGAGCAAAAGCCAGAGAGAGAGAGACAGACAGACAGATTAAGAAAGAGAGGTAGAGACGGTTAAAGTTTGTAAGAGTAGGTGTGCAATGGTTTCGCGTTCAGAAAGCTGAGTCGGAAAATTCATAGATATACTGCTCCCTACACTGTATCCTATGACTAAATACTTTTGGAAATGTAGAACTAGTGAATCACATTGCTTATGCTTATGATATGCCTTAACAGATACCAGTAAACAATATATATATTATCATTTTATCGTATAGTCAAAAACAGTTATTCACTACAAAGATGCAACTTCGTTTCGATGCATTTCAATTGGATCTCAAGGTGCAATTGGAATGGTTACCATTTTTGGTTCTCACCAGTAGAGGTGCAATTGAAATGCATCGAAACGAAGTGGCATCTTTGTAGTGAGTAAACTGTTTTTGTCTTGATAATAAAATTATAATAAATATTTATCGCTCTACTACCGGTATCGAGCGAGCCCTCTTTTGGATTAATGTTGTGAACGTTAGAATTTATATATTACTTTCGTTCTCAATGCATCGTATATATATATATATATATATATATATATATATATATATATATATATATATATATTGTCATCCAAAGACACACTTTTTCGCAGCTCACCAGTGTGGCTAGACATCCGATTGCCTCAAGCCGAGATTGAAACCCGACTGACTTTTTATCAGTCGGCGACTCTACCCATTGGTGGACGGCCGGGATGAATGTGAACTTATACACATACAAAATAAAAAATGTTAAATATTAAAGCTAGCAAATAATTATACAATACAATGCATATTAAATATAACAGAATAGAGAATGAGATAATTATTGTGAAAATATTAGTAAAAACGTTCAATAATTATCCAATGTCAATAATGTTTTGGTAATAATAGATAAGTGAATGACAAAATAGAAAAAACCAAGGTAAAGCGTTTCGACCTTCAAAAAGACTTCTTCATAATTAGTATAATTTATTGATGGAATCATATATACATATATATGTGCGCGCGTGTGTGTGTGTGGTTATCTTTCATAAGAATTAACATTTTCAAACGTTTTTGGTCTGTCTAGATCTAGGTAATCTAGTCATTGTGAACGTTAAGTTACTGAGTATGTAGCTATTTGATAATTCTCTTTTTTTTTCATTTTTTTTATAGCTACACTTTTTCGAAATGTTTTTTGGTTAAGTGTAATTAGGTATTTTGATAAGTTGTCTGTTGGTTTCACCAACTGTTTGTTTTTCTTTAAAAACACACACACACACACACACACACACACACACACACACACATATATATATATATATATATATATATATATATATATATATATATATATAAGCTGAGCGCATAACCTGGTTTGATCATTCTTTTAACAAGATCAGCACTCTCAAACCCTCAGGCACGATGACTTTTGAATTCGTGCAAGCACAATGACGGTTTCCGGACGGTTCAGTCTCTTCAATTTAATTCACAAGTCTTAGGTCAATCCGTGGTATGGTTTTCCTGTTTATTCGAAAGCTCCCGAGTGTGATGGTTTGAAAAAAAAAAAACGTTCTAAACACTCGGCAACACGCTTAACAGTACATAATACATTTCTCTTAGCTATATCCCTATTGATTATTAGCAGGTTTAATATTAACATGATTAACAAGGTCAATATCAACACTGATAAAGAAATGCTATTATTATATTCCTCCTGGCATTATAAAAACTTCACAAGATGCGTGTACATGGTGCCACTGGTTTCACATACAGAATAATTAATAACTCTATGTAAATGTAATACATTTTATATATCATTAAATTATTCGGTCAGGAGTCATAAAACCTGTCAGCATCTGTCACCGAAGATAATCTTTGTATACTTTGTAAATGATATTTGCTGCACGTGAGAGATATTATGTTCAAAGAGTGTATTTATTTAGTTAATATGAGAGCTTTAGTCATTCCATACTGTCTTGACATTGATTGTTGTATATTATTTTGTAACCATGTACTATTTGCCATCTGTTAAAAGTAATATTTAGGATTGTTAGTGATAGGTAGGTGAAAAAATATCTTTATAAAACATGCCGTTTAAGAAGCAAGTTAATTGATGTAAAATGTGGGATTTGTTTACCCAATGCAAATATTGAAAGTGCTGTTTTAATTGTTAGTTTTGGAGGTGGAACTTTAGAAATGGACTATAAGACAACAAAGAATATTGTTTTATAAAAAATGGTTTTAAGCAATGGTGGAATTATACCGGTTTGCACGAACCGGTTCGTAAAAATTATAAAAGCTTAGCGAACCGGTTTTGGATTATTCGAAAATAACCTTTTATTTTAATAAAAGATATATAAAAGCTACAAATATAATAAATACCATTGGTGTAAGTTTTGCGGCTGCTGAAAAGGGATTTTCTGTGATTAACTTAATTTATTCTGACAAAAAAATCTTGAAGTTAAAAATGTGGCAAATCTTCTAGTTATAAATTTGATTGGTCTTCACTTGGATATTTGGGACTACATCGATTCAGTTCGAATGTGGCTAAGTAATCATAACACAGCTGATGTCATAAAACATCTTACTTCTGAAAAGAAATATGATGAGTACAGAATTAAAATCTGGAAGTAGCTTAATAAATGTTTTCTATTAAATTATTAAAATGGTTTAATTATTTTTATTCTATAAAGTGTTTTTTTCCCATTCTCGGATTGAAAGAAAAATAAACAGAATAGGTTCGTAACGATTACCTGCTTTATAGAACTTTCGGATTTAAGATTCATATAGTAATTCAGATGTACATTATTTACATTATTCGGACTACTGCATCTAACCAACGTCTTAATCCACTGTGCCATGTGTCCTTGAGGCACAGTGGATAAAGGCGTTGATTAGATCCAGTGACAGGACCCAAAGAGTGTGAGTTCAATACCCGGTTAAGGCAGTGGAGAACTTTCAGAGGGAAATTAACAGGAGATAACTGATAACTGGCATCCATCTAATATGGCACGTGGAACTAGAATAGTCTATCGCGGTGAGCGAAATAAACCACCTGAAGAAGGCCGGAGCGTACAACGGCCTAAACGTTGTGATACATATGGCGACAAAGATGAGGACAATAATCCGAATAATGTAAATAATGTACATAATACCACATCTCAGAAATATAGACAGACTAAATCAGATGTTTTATTATTTTTACAAAGAAAGACTGATCATAAGTATTTATTGCTAACATGAACTAATATAAAACAGTTAATTATATTTTAATGTTTTTTCGTCTTGATTATAGTTAAGATTTATTCCACTACATAAGAATCAAGTAATATTTTATTTCGTTTATGAAAAAAAAGTGTTTTTTAGGAAATAAACTTCAAGAATTTGTTGATCGATTTTAATATTACATGGTTGAATAATTTTTTTCTGCCTAAGTAAACATTATTTAAATTAGATGATTCTATCTCAAACAAAACTATTAACCCCAAGACTTTCAAACGCACTACCTTAGAACGAAAAACCGTATACGCCACATTTAAGCATAAAATTAATCAAGACGAACTGGAGAGATTATTAAATTTCTAAGAAAAAAAAAAAACCAGAATAATCTTTCTGTGGCACTAATAAAATTATTTATCTAATAATGACAACTAATTATTAAAAGAACATATTAAATAATTAAACATATTATGAACTTGAGATGATAATCTGTTGAGGGATCAACCCCTTTTTACACAAATGGACTCACCCAGTACATACATATACTACGGCTGCGTGAAGACCCCAGAGAGCAAGACCGAAGAGTCGAGTCCAGAGTAAAAAGTCGTAGGTAACCGGTAGAGTGAGGGTGAGGTAACAGCGTTGTAGGAGTCACAGTGAGCAAGCACCTAGACTCAGTAAGAAGTCATACAGCGATACTTCAATACCAAAGACTGTATATATATTTTGCTACTAACCCGTATTCCTGGAACTACTAACCTGCTTTACCCATTTGTAATATTACGTTAATACATTATTTTCATATATTCATTCCTGGCGTTTGTTATTTATTGGTACCGGATTTCAACCCGGAATATAATCTAATGGAATAAAACGTTTTTTCGTGAATTTTATAACACAGTAATTATGAACTTTGTATACTCCTGGTTATGACAATAAACAAACTCAGGCAGCAAGGTTTCTAATCAGGAGATTGAAGGTTTTGAAGAGCGTGAAACCACCTATTAATTGCTGATGTTTACAGGTCCACCCTGATCGGGGGTGGAAGCACCTGTTAGTATCCCAGCTCTGCACAAATAGTGAACACCTCCAAAAAAAGCAAAACTCGATGAAAGTATAAAATTACCACCAATAAATCTTTCTATAAAAAAATTTCCGACAAAACCTATTTATAGTAAAATGAACAAATGATTTTATCTATAGATGAAGGCATACAATTGTGTTCAAAATATTTTGATTTCAGCATTATATAATACACAGGGGTTGATATGCCGCTAAACAAATCCAACCAACCAACCATCAATCACTGGAGACACTATTTGGACTCAGTGCAAACGTGCCGTGATCAGTTATAAAATAAGAAATAAAAGAGATATCCCTATACGTGGGCTTCTTTGTCCTTTTTATGTGTCATGTTGTTTCAGAACGTAGGCAATCATGACTCTCCATCTCACTCTATCCCTGGTAGCTCTCTAGAGGGTTCCTACCCACTGCTTCTTTCCCCAGACCACGTTCTGTCATCCACCTGCTCAAGCTCGCCAGGTATGTCACGGGCTGCTTTCCCTTGTCTCTCTTCCCTTCTATTCAACCCCTGAGTATAAGATTCTCCAGGCCCTCCTTCTTCATTATGTCCCATGAACTTCAGCTGCCTCTTCCTGATGTTAAGTACAAGCCTTCTCCTTTTTTGCAACCTCTCTAAGATCTCATCGCTGCTCACACGCTCGGTCGAGGATATCCTTAGCATCCTTCTGTTGAACGACATCTCCTCCACCTCGAGTCTCTTCTTCATCTTTGAGGAAATCGTCCAAAATTCGCTACCGTAAAGAAGAACAGATATTACGTAATAGCTCAGTATTTTTTTCTTTGTTATCAAAGAACACTTCCAGTCTCGCAATACTCTGCTCAGATTTTGGAATGCGTCCTTGGTCATTCCAATACGTCTATGGATCTCATTGTCGCACTTACCGTCCTCTGTCAAGACGCTTCCCAGATATTTAATTTGCACGTCTGTTTGATTCTTGTGTTACTGACCTGGAAATCGCATTTCGGGCTCATACTTTTACCATGCATTCTGTCTTCTTGGAGTTTATGCTGAGTCTTTTCTTCTCACTCTCCGTCACTACCTCTGTAGGAGATTTTGTAATTTTTTTTCCGTGTCTACTATCAGTACTGTGTCATCTGCGTATCTAAATCTCGGAAGGTTTTCCAATTCTCTCAGAATTGCCTCGCTGTATAGGTTGAACAGGTCGGGTGGGAATACGCATCCTTGCCTTACGCCTCTTTCTATTTTTGTATATTCACTGAACTCGTTCCCAATGCGCATGCTTGTTCTTTGATGCCAGTATATTTTCTTGATTATTGCGATATCTTTCCCGAATATATCATAGTTGCTGAGAAGTTCCATCAAATCCCTGTGGCATACTTTGTCGAACGCTTTTTCGTAGTCTATGAAACATATTAAATTAAAGGGTTGTTTTCGTAATTCCTTGTCAGTTATGTGAATCTGCATACGCGTTGAGGCACAACAGCAGAAATATTGCGATAACAAAAAAAAAAAAAGGATAACAATAGCATATAATATAAATAAGGAGATTAGATATTAATTAATTAGATATTCATTATTAATTAAATATTCAATATAGAGGGTAAAATATCTAGTGCATAAAAATATTTAATTTTTATTCATGAATATATGTAGATATACATCTATGAACATATTAATAAGTGAGCATTGGAGAAGGAACTTCGAATCTCTATTCGCCCTCACATAACAATGAGTTTGCAATTTGGTATTGCAAGGTGTTTGAAGCAAAATAAATGTGCCTCGACAGAATGATGCTGAGAACAACGTGGAACGAACATGGGTTCAACGACTATGTTTTAGAGAAAATAGAAACAAAAAGGACACTTATAATTGACCCCAGAAAAGGAAAGTTGAGTTTTTCTAGGGCACATAATGTGGAAAAATGGCTTAGAGAATTTGATATTCACAAGAGTGTTTGAAGGCCAGAGAGAGAGAGAGAGGGAACAACAACGCATAACTTACCTCGTGATCTTGTGTAAATGGATGACAGAAAAGTTTTAGCAGAGAAAACAAAAAGACATAATTTGTTAAGAGTGACAAAGGACAGGAAATTGTGCAGAGTCATTTCCAATGTCCTGAAGGGACACGGCAAATAGAAGAAGAACAAGAAGAAGAATTTTGTCTTCGCATCGAGAATTGCAAAACACTGTAACGACACCAGTCCTGAAAGTTGAATTTTCAGGGGCACAGAGTTGGGAAAATCTTAGAGAATTTGTAACAGAGACAGAGAACAACAACTGTCACCCCAGAAAACAGAAAAGTTTTGAGAAAACAAAAATTTTGTTAGGGCAAACATAGTTGGAAAAATGGCTTAGCACATAAAAGAACAAGAAGAATTTAATACTCCTGTCATTTGTAACTTACAACTGAAGAAAAAGAAAGTTGAATTTTCCAGGGCAGAGGAAAAATGGAAAATGAGAGAGAATTTAACTCACAAGAGAGGAGAGACAACAACACATAACTCACCTCGCGAGCTTGTGTAAATGGATGACAGAAAAGCGTTTAGGTGAGAAAACAAAAAGACAAAATTTGTTAAGAGTGACAAAGGACAGGAAATTGTGCAGAGTCATCTCCAATATCCTGAAGCGACACGGCACATAAAAGAACAACAAGAAGAATATTGTCTTCGCATCGAGAATTGCAAAACACTGTAACGACACCAGTCCTGTCATTGTCTCATCTCCAGGCGATTGTTGCAATATATATATATATATATATATATATATATATATATATATATAAAGATTTTTACTAAGTAGCTCTGATGATATCACCCACGGAATGTTAAGAAGAATATAAAAAAAAAATTTAAAATTTAATATTATTATCTTGGCTCAGGAAAACGTGATACAGCATCTTTGTTATTTTTTACTAGTTATTCAAGTCTAGATGACACACATTGAACAAAGTTTAAAAGATTTTATTTAAGGTCTTATTTTATAACCATAATAAAACGAAACACTCAAACAAGATGACAAGGAGATTGCGTTTCACTTCAGGTGTCAATAATATTTGATTCAATTTCAGACGAATATTGGAATGTCTTTATCAGAAAGAATATATCGTAACCACATTACTGAGATTGAGTATCATCTAGGAAATAGTAGTTACCTATTATTATATATGGTTTTGTGGTTTTATTCGAAAAGTAATCATGACAGGTTTGTAGTTTAAAGTTCTACTTAAAAAAACACGCAGGCATGAAATTAATTGGAGACTAGAAATCGACGCTGTGGGGACATGGTGATTGACCGGACGTTAAAATCATTAAAAGATAATGAGATAAAGACAAGTTATGAGACACACGTTTCGCCCGTTATTGAACGAGGTAAAAATAGATATATACGAAAACTTATATTCGAAGCAATTAGGAAAATATAAATGCATTTCATTGGTTAATCATAAAATCATTTTTTTACAGTCTGTTTACGATATAAATTTATCGTCCCGACTATTAATAGTATTACATTCTGGAAATATGGGATTTTATAATGACTTCTACTGAGTAAAACATTCTCAGACAATTCCACGGTTTTCAACTACTTTTAAGAATTGTGAAATTAAAAATCTTTCGAACTAAAAACTTAATTGCTAACTCCTGCAAGAGGTGACACACAAATTAAATCTTGAATGAGATTGCAGTGCTAAAACTGAATTTTACATTCCAACTGATAATTCTTGAGAATTCCATTACCATAAATTGCAGCGTACACGTCAACCACATGATTTTTAGCTGATGATTCTGAGTTAGGCCTATATCTGCTGTATAAGTCGACCACAAAACATACGTAAGGCTACTTTTAACTCACCTGTGCGTTTATGTGGTAAATATATAAAGCAGTATAAAAAAATCTACTTTGAGTTCTTCCGGAGATTATTCGGGATCATCTAAAAAGGTATTTTACTTCAAATGAACAAAATCTAATTTCGCGAGACGAATCGTGATTGACAGTAAATGAAAATTAAATGAACACTAAATGATTTTCATCTTCAGTGCATCGTCATCAAAAGTAGATTTTAACAAATTATTGATCAGTTTTCATTTCGATTTATGTTTTTATCGATTTGTCTCTTTACCAACTGTACTTATCCCACAAATGCCTCCCTGTGGATTTGGCAAAACAAGGTGATAAAATGAAATAGCCTTAATCGTAAGAGATTAAATGATCATGGGATTAATAGTAAGAAATTAACTAATCAAGGAATGTTATCAGAAGACATTAAATGATCATGGAATTTAAATTCAAAAGATTACATGATCATGGAATTTAACCGTAAAAGATTAAATGATCATCGAACTTAATCATAAGAGATTAAATGCTCATGTAAGTTAATTGTAAGAGATTAAATGATCATAAAACTTAATCGTAAAAGATTAAATGATCATGGAGTTTAATCGTAAAAGATTAAATGATCATGGAACTTAATCGTAAAGGATTAAATGTTCATGGAACTTAATCGTAAAAGATTAAATGATCAGGGAACTTAATCATAAGAGATTAAATGATCATGTAAGTTAACTGTAAGAGATTAAATGATCATAGAACTTAATCGTAAAAAATTAAATGATCATGGAGCTTAATCGTAAAAGATTAAATGATCAGGGAACTTAATCGTAAAAGATTAAATGATCAGGGAACTTAATCGTAAAAGATTAAATGATCAGGGAACTTAATCATAAGAGATTAAATGATCATGTAAGTTAACCGTAAGAGATTGCATGATCATGAAACTTAACCGTAAGTTATTAAATGATCATGGAACTTAATCGTAAAAGATTAAATGACCTTAATAACCAGATGCTCCTCCTTGAAATTTTATGATGGCCTTTTTTTCATATATGAAATTTAATAAGTAAAAAATGTATTTTCTTTTATGACGATTTTCTAAATATAGCTTAGATGTAGCATTAGGTCGAAAGTATGGTCATCCAGTGAGGATCTAAATCTATTTCAGGCGTAATTGATTTAGCGAGACAAGCTTGCTAACCGTTAAACCACGTCGAACTGCCCATGCATTCTCGCTCATGCTGCTCACCGTTTTCTCGATTTGCATTTTATTTTTTATAATTTTATTCCTCTTTTCTCTGGGCAATAGGTAATGAAAGTTGACAGAAGTCCCCATGTGCACCAATACACAAAAACACACAACAAGCACCGCATAGAAGGAATAAAAGATTTATGTTTAAAATGCGTTGAAAATTCTCGGTGTCCGGCAGTTGTCATTTTACTCAGGGTCCAGTGATAAAAGCTGTCGCTCGAGCGCTTTGTCCTAGATCTAAGAGAACTAAAACTTACTCATTAGGGTATAATATTTTTTTTAATAATTTCACCCCGAGCAAGACAATAAAGCTTTTAACATGCAGACAGAGAGTTACACAGAGAGAATGTGAAAGAATATGAGAAATGTAGAAACATTTTCAAAGAGGGAGGACAATACAAAGAACAGGAATCAAAGAATAAAGTAGATAACGACTGAAATTACATTCAAAGTTTTGATGATAAATGTTTTACCGGAGGGTAGCAATCCGGAAGCGCGTATCATGAGCGAGATGCGAGATAGAAGAAACTGTCAGCGCAGAACTTCCGAGTACATCTGGCTTTTTTCACCTGCAAAATGATAAGGATTTACCCGCAATTTAGCACTGTGATTCATAAAATCTAAGTAAAATAGAGGAAATATGATCCGAACAATTACTATGAAATAATTCATAGAAAAGCCACAAGGAAGCTACATTCAGGCAGTAGGAAAGGAACTCAAGTGGTGATGTCATGTCAGAAATAAAAACATTGCATATATATATATATATATATATATATATTACATAAATTGCTAAAACTTACCAACCATCTCCTAAATATGTAAAATCCATTTACAGCTTCTTTCTCTTTACTTCCCTCTCCCTCTTCTTTCTTTTTCCTTTTTCCTTTTTTTTTTCTCTCTTCTCCCCTCCCATTTCAATATATCACTTCCGTTAAGCTAACCGTTGAAATACGTCAAGGTCTGATCACTCCTCTTCCCCCAATACAAAATATGATTGAGAGAGATATTAAATTAAACCCTCCCTAAACCCTACCATGTCTCTCTAACTACTCCTATTACAGTCTCTCTTAAATTACAAAAAATTACACTACCCATCAATTTTCATTTCATTTTTCGTTTCATTTTTGGAAGTGCTATCTGATGATCCGGAGTCCTTTAAAAGGGTTCTAGTGAAATAAATTATTGTAATGGAACCTTAATGTGGTCTGTTTTTCTTTAATATATATATATATATATATATATATATATAAATGATATATTTTCTGCTTATATATTAGTTTAATAGATACAATTTAAGTAAAAGTTCTGATTTTTTTATTAAACAGTCGAAGATTTGTTGTTTGAAAACATTAATTTGGAATTTGCTAAACAGACGCTTTTCCATGGCTAGGTGGTATAGCACGTCAGATCAAATGACGGTTTTGTTAGGACAACAGGTTCGCTTCCTCTTGCAGAACGCATATTTTCTACGACATTTCTCGAAAATTCAAGCCGGTAAATGTAATTAATATTGTTTTTTTTAATAAACAGTATATTTACTTAAATAAATGTTATCTATTGAAATAACGTATAAACAGAAAATATATTAAATGATTGTCGGAGTTATCCATTTCACGGTCTATCTATCTATCTATCTATCTATCTATATATATATATATATATATATATATATATATATATATATATATATATATATGACGGATATAAAGAACGGATATAAGAGAAACCCGGATATAAAGAGATTTTCTCTGGTCTCAAAATTTTGATGATATAAGATACTTCTTCTCCGGTCGACAATATATCCGGGTTACCTATATATATATATATATATATATATATATATATATATATAATATATATATATGACGTGCTAACGTTTGTACCAATATAATCCACTTTTATTATATTCCAGACGTGCTTATTTCTACCAATATACATTCTATACAGTTTGTTCTAACGAGGCGGTTAATCCATCAGAATAAATTAAATTAATTATTTGTCACGGTTTTTCTATCCTGTTTTCCACGAGATTCGTGACCAAACCCTTCCTCTCGCTTGCAAGCATCCGCTGCATAAATTTAATTAATACGTACAGATTCAGGCCATTAAAATTGATCAGCCTATCGTCCTCAACGTACTGAGAGTTCTGCATTGGCCTAATCAATGACAGCCCCTTTTACTCAAGCCAATTGGGAATTGTCTTATAGCCGTTATTTGAAAGATTTTAATGAATAAACTTGAAGATAGTAAAAGAAAGGAACCTAGTACTTTGTAACGTAAGGCAAACATTATATTTCGCAAAGCACCCGTTAGTTAGTCGTAGATATAGTGCCACTATTACTATGAAGGGACCAGAACCATCTCCATGCCCAATTTCTCTTGGGCATATAATGCATGTGTCAGCCAATTGATGTATACAGTGGATGTGCGGCTCGTAATAAAACATCAGAGAGTGGAGTTCGAATTACAGTCGTGTTCGTTACAATCACTTATGCGCAAATACTCTTGAGGTGGTGTAATGATTAGCAAGCCTGTCTCGCTAGAATAATTGCGACTGAGTAGTGAGTTCGATCCTCAATGGGTGCCCCAAACTTTCGACCTTGTGCCGCATCTGAGCTACGCTTGGAAAATACTCTTGAGCAACTTATGAAATGTTATCTTCTCCTCCCCCAGCTCTGGATTAAATAGGAGGAGAGTCTGGCCCCTCTAGCTGTGATTTGTAACCAGCCTAGAGAAGACAGCTATGAAATCAAAACAGGTTATGAATTGGACTAACAAATTAATTCTGTAAAAATCTACTTACTACGTGAACCACTCTAGGAAAGCCAAATATTGTTGAGAGTTTTCACACCAAACTCCTCACTGGTGCTTACGTGATTGTAGAAAGTGTTATATATATATATATATATATATATATATATATATATATATATATATGTATGTATGTATGTATTGCGTATATTTTGGCAGTATGTTTTCATTAAGACATGTCTCATTGAATAATTTAGACACTTTTTTTTTTACTTATCTTCAATAGGATAGAACTTCTTAGTATCCTTATTAAAAGAAAAGAGATAATATATTAACATGTAATGTAATAACATGGAAATTGTCTCTTTTCCTTTAATAAGGATACTAAGAAGACGGTCCGTGATTGATGACGAAAGCGTGACGGATAAAAGTGTTTATAATAAAACCATTGACAATGAGAAATATTATATGTACTAATACGAAACTGCAAGTAAAAAAAACCCTAAAAAAATGTACGCAATCACCTCCCAGCAATATGAACTTCCAGACTATTATTTAAATCAAATAGCGAATTCCGTGAAATAATAATAATAATAATATTCCTGTTTTATAGTCAAGTTCATTATTGCAGGACAGAGTAGACATTTTCATTTGTAATATTTGCAACTTTTTGCCGATGAATATTTATCGTTTTTCAGTTAGTGTTGTTCTTGTAGTTTTTATTTTCTTTTTTTTTTCAAATTGCAGAAGTTTTTAAAAATTACGAGTATGATATGGAATTAAGGGACGAATTCTAGTTTCAAAAGTAGTTATGATAACGGATTCTGTAAACGAAGTCTAGTCGCTTGACAAAGAGATGAAGGTGTTAGCCGGTGAGGAAATTAACATATACGAATAAAGAGAGAAGGAAGAGTAGGAGAATGTCAAGAAGGAGGAGGAATTCCGAATTTGGAACAAAGAAAACCCAAGTCTGAAATATGTCTATTCTGTAGAATAGCCCAAATAATCGGATAAAAGTCGCTGTCTTTCTGATTATATATATATATATATATATATATATATGTATATATATATATATAAGCATACAACGTGTGTTAGCACGTGCGATACCCTGTCTTCATCAGCCGCTGACCAGGGTGATATCACAGTTCGGTGGCTATGGCGGGACCGCCACCCTGGCGCCACCAGCAGCGTTTGCCACCAGGCAGGATATATATATATATATATATATATATATATATATATATATATATATATATATATATATATATATATATATATATATATATATATATATATATATAAAAGAGGCACCACGAAGCGGGGAAATGGTTAGCAAGCTTCTCTCGCTAAAACAATTACAACTGAATAGTGAGTTCGATCCTCACTGGGTAGCCCACACTTTCGGCCTTGTGTCACATCTAAGCTACGCTTGTAAAATCGCTATATCCCAATGCAAAAAAGTTTCCCGTCATTTTGTCGATGCCTGTTATCCGAGTTTTTATTCTGAACGAATCAATACAGCCGAATCCTTGGCAACACTATGCACGCTCCAATGATGCTTACATTAAATAAAGACGTTACGTTTGAAGTCAGTTATCTTATTTAAATATTGGCTCTTTCTAGAGTCTGATCTGAAAAATCCAATCACAAATTTCACGAAACAATGTCAGTGAAATTAAGTAGACGAGAATGTTTAGAAGTAGTCGATGCACATAATCCTGATGAGGCTTTTTAGCATAAAGCCTTATCTAAACTGGTGTTATCATCAAATAATGCGTTTTCTTCAAGAAAATTCAAGAATCGTTGGCGTATAAACCAGAATTTGTGTTGAGATGAAAAAAGAAAAATGTAACAGACGATATATGGTAATTACTCAAAAAAAATGAATAGCAATTGTATATATATATATATATATATATATATATATATATATATATATATATATATATATATATATAAAGATGATTTTGTTCCTCATGGTTTGCTAATCTGTTTATTATTTACTTTATTTATTTGGGTTCATTGATTTTTTATTATTTTTTATTCTATTTCGTCTATTCTAACAGGTGTGATTTGGTAATTTGTTTGGGTTAATTCATTTTGTTTATTTTATTGTCATTTTGTTTATTTATTTTATTTGTTTTATTTTATTTTATTTTTTCCGTTTTCGATTTTTAAGCAACCTAGTAAAAATTTGTTTTCATGTCTGCATTTTGAGATGAGCTAGGATCTTTTATTTAATAATTTATTTTGGTCTGGAAAAGTTATTTTTTCCTCCAAGCAAATTTGCAAGTTTTTGATTGGTTGTTGTAGGCTGACGATCTTTTCCTTATTTTCCAAGATATTTTTGGTGTGATGTGCGTTTTGTTTTTAATTTCCAGATATACTTAGAAAGCATTGTGATGTTCGCATATTTACTATTTGTGAAAGATTTTTGTGTATAATTCCTTTGGTTCCACGGTCTACAGTTGCTCTTATGTATACTTCATTATCTGGTGATTTTATCGTGGCTTGGTATATTACGTTGTTTTATAAACAATTACCGTTTAAGGGACATTCGTTCTTTATTCTGCAGTTGCACCTGGATTTAATTTGTTCGTGTGGTTTGTTGACAATTTTCCTGTTGTGCTTTTTTGTTATTTGTGCCATGTTCTCGGTGCAACTGTAGCTGATTTTTACTGTGTTTTTCCGGGAAGTGTTTGTGTAAGAGTTTGAGGAATATTTTTCCTACGTTTTTGCTGTATGTTGGCTTGAACCATATGATATTTCTTTTCTTCTTGGCCTTTTTGTGTTCTGTGGTGAGTATTTGAGTGTGGCTGGGAATCCGCTATCTTTTAGGGCTGTTTCGTAGTCTTTCTTAGCTTTGATTCATTGGAGGAATTGTCGGAAAGCCTGCCGTTAATCTATTTTGGTATCTGTTTGATTATAGAAGGCGGGTGGTTGGAAGATGTGTATATATAGAGTGGTTTATCATTGGGTTTCCTATATGGTTTATATGTGCCTTTTCTTAGGTTGAAAGTAACATCTAGAAAATCTACTTCGTTTAGGTTAGTTTTTATATCTATGTCGAATCCGTTATTTTTTTTGAAAAAATTATTATTGCTTTTATAGTTTTGTCTGTGTTTTGTTTGTTACAGTTTCTTAAGATTATGCGACCGTCGTCCCTGTTGAGCCCTGTGTCCTTTCTATCTATTATTTTGCTTAGTTCGTGTAGTAAGTAAATACCTATGATTTTGCATTCGAAGAATAGCGATAACAAAAAATGGTGTAACGTATTTTGGTTAAATCCACCTTTTAACATCCAAATAAAGACAAATATCGGAAAAAAAACGTTCTTCACGCTGTTAAGAAAACATTTCCCAAAAGGGTCTGCATTAAGTAAATCGTTTAACAGAAAGACAATAAAAATTAGCTACGATTAATACTAATAAAAATTAGCTACGATTAATACTAATAAAAATTAGCTACGATTGCACTAGCAACGTTAATAATATAATTAAATGTATGAACAGAAAAAACTACGCAGAAGCAGAACATGGAGGTAGAAATACAACTTTGTGTAACTGCAGAAATAAAGAAACTTGTCCGAGGGGTGGTATACTGCGCTGATGTAGAGAGCGATAATGGTACAGTGAAGAAATATATTGGTTGTACAGAAGGCCAATTGAAAAAAAAGGTTGTATAACCATACTTCCTCGTTTAAGGGCCTCGTTTAATATTTGAATTAATAAAATGTATTATAACTAATTCCAATAACTCTTTTATATATATATATATATATATATATATATATATATATATATATAACCTCCTAGAATGCACACTATGCCAGAAACAATATGTAGGGAAATCTGAATGGCCCTTTCACTACAGAATTAATGATTATCGCAATCGAATTAAGTCGACTCCCATGAAAAAATTATTACCTGTAGAACAACATTTCCGCCTGAAAAACACGATTTCAAAACCCATGTCAAATTCACTATAATTGAGAGAATAGAAAAGTTCAGAGCCGATAAGATTAGAAAGATTTTAGAGTTCCGTGAAAATAAGTGGATACAACGTCTAAAAACACACTATCCAGTCGAGCTAAACCATAAATTTAACACTATAGATAGTACTAAAATATAATTATCCACATTTCTCACCCACACAAGACAGACATGCTTACGGAGGTGTTGAGGCCCACTCGAATATACACACTTATACACATCATACTCACTCACTCCCTAATGAGCCAAATGATAACACACACCCACAGCAATACACACGCTTAGACATATCATACTCACTCACTCCCTAAGAACCAAATAACACACACACAAACAGTTAACAGAGACACATCCCCTCCCCAGAACCAATAAAACTGTCAAACTGACCAGGGGAATTCAGAGAAGCATAGATCCATCCAGCTCTTATCTTAAATAACAACTTAAAAGAGACTGTTTGACCAACACAAGAAATGTTAAAAAGATTCATGTTAAAAAGATAAAAAATAAAAAAAAACAAATGAAAACTACAGACAAAAGTTTATTTTCTCCATCAAGACATTCATTTCTGTAGTTTACTGGTACCAGCAAGGAGAAAATATTTGGCCATCCTGATGATGGCCATTCGAGGAATCTAAATGAAATAATAATAAAAAAAACCGAAACTAGTCTGAAGATTTTAATTTTTAATAATATATATATATATATATATATATATATATATATATATATATATATATATATATATATATATATATATATATATATATATATATATATATATATATATATATATTCATATGTACATGTAGAAAGTTTAATTAAATTCAGCTTACGTTTACATTTTATTTTTTCAGTTTTCGAATGTTCGGTTGCTCATTCATATCTTCTGTTTTGTTTTGAACACTTTGAATGTCACCGTTATTGTCATAACCTAAACATTGTCAGTATGATAGACAATATTTATTTGTTTTGTTTTGTATTTTGCCTACGATCCTTGTCCCTCGCAACCTTCTGTCCATTTTCACTTTAAGTAACGTTTGACGGTTTTACATATCCCTTTGTCCCCGTCTTATTAATTCAAAAGTTGAATAATTTGTGTAGAACATTTACTTGCAGAAAGACAAATCTATCTGTCTCTGAGTCCTTATGTCAGTATTTCTGTAACCATATATATGTAAGCCCGAACAAAGATATGGCATGTACGTGTGAATGCGAGCTGTTTGTTGTGTTCCCTGAAAGTTAGTCACCATGTTTCCTTAATTGGAAAATTCTTTACCTTATTTGTTATTCCCTTCTGAATATTGTCTTTTGGAACTTGGCTTTACACTAATTTTGCATATTCTTTTTCTATATATTCTGTTTACAATGATTTAATCTTTCCCCATCCCTTTTATATATTTACTTCAAAGTAAGATCTAAATTTCTTTTGCAAATCTTCTTAACTGGAAAAGAGAATGAAAGGCGTTCCATCGAAATCAAAAGCTCAGACGCAGTCGTGAGAAAGAACAAAGTAAAATCGAGTTTTGCTGGAGCCAGAAGATGGCATACGTGTAAATCGCAAATAGAAAACGAATGGAAATATCGGGACATCGTCCAAAAAGTTATGGATTATAAGATCGACAGTTGTGACTATAAACAATGAGGATCTTGCAATGTCCACAATACATATACATACATACACGTATATATACGCTACAGTTCAAAAGTTTGTGAGAATCCCTGATATTTTTTTTTTAAATTGATCCAAAACTTAGAAGTTTTGTACTTTAAAAGAGAGGAAATTATTATACATGCTTAAGAAAATGCGAGATATTATTTTTTTAGAAATTTTATTATGACAAAAAGAACAGTTGTTTTTTATTATTATTTTTTCTCGGGCCTAAATATCCTCCTTAAGCCTTGATTACTACAGCACAAATTTTTGGCATTTGCTGCAAAAGTTTCTCAAAGCATAAGTTTGATAACTGATTCCATTCTTTTTTCAATGACTCGAAGATCTCTTTTTCATTTTTCGGATGGAAAGCTTCCCATTTCTGTCAAGTTCATACCACGTAATTATGGCGGTGGCTTCAAAATATTGAAATGTAGTGTGTGTGTGTGTGTGTGTGTGTGTGTGTGTGTGTGTGTGTCCTTCAGTTTAAACGATCTAAAATTTGGCGGAAATGCTTTCTTTTATGATAGTAGAAATCTTGGATTGTCTCCCTTTATTTTTTCTCTTTATCTACGACTGTAAAGACAACGAAAATTATATTTGAACAATTAGCTTCCATAACACCCCCCCAGTATTCGTCTTATATTTAAAACAACAACAGCATCAACATCTACAACAGCAACAACAACAACAGTCGCAATAATAATTTTAATTATAATACCTTTTTCTTATGACGCACTATACACATCAGGTTATATTTTCTTTCATATCTAACGAGATAGACGTGATAAAATTTCCATATTTTGCATGTATAATCCAAAACTATTTTTCACCTAAAATGAGATAATTCTTTATACTTTTACTCATCTGAGTAGGTGCTAGAAATATCCAATTTTTTTGCAACGATAACGAACTAATTTCAAAATATATTGCAAATATAAAGTTCTAGTTTTGCTTTTAATTACAAAAATGTAATTCTTAAAAATAGAATTATTGTAATTGTGCAGTTAAGGCAGATTTCATATTATTTAGTATTATTTTTGTTATAAAGAATGAACATCAATTTCGCCGTTATTGATATTAACCAACATAAAATGGGATCAAAATAGAGCATTCCCGCAGGTACAGAGCTGGGGCTGTTCAGTCCCTCATTCCAGCATTGATAGCTTTCAAGTTCGTTTACGTGTCCTTGTCAATTAAAAATTATTCTGCACTCTGAAATCTCATTCTCAAAGACACAATATTGCAAGCCTTTTGCTACTCCACGGCTGTTTCCATTGCAAATGTTTAGATGAAACCCAATACTTCAGTTTCGGACATTTACTGAGAGGACACATCATGCTTTTACCACGGAATAGAAACAGTCATTTTTCTCCTATAAAAAAAGTAAAAAATATCTTAAATATATTCCGACAATAAAATAGACATTATGGAAATATAAGATTTGACAAGAAACAGTTCATTTAAAAGCATATATTTTGTAACGGGTGTAATATTATCCGTTATTTCAGTTCAAATACGAAGAGAATCAGATTTTCTTAACAATATGCCTGTTTAGAATGAATATGAAAGAGCTGATAATAAAGATGACTCGATGTAACCTAATTCGATAGTGAACACAATAACAAAACTATATTATTAGTATTAAAATAATGTATTATGGTAAACATTTTATTTATAGTACGCTCAGGCAAAGCAGGAATTGAGTCCATGATTGCAATCCTCCAGAAATGCAGTATTCAGTTTCATGTTTTTAAGTTTTTAAGAGTACTGTTTGTATTATGATTCTGAACCGAATTCCCATTGACTACCTGAAGGTGTGACACTAATTTAATAATAATATAATAATAATAATAATATTATTATTATTATTATTATTATTATTATTATCGGATTGCTTGGGAAAGTTTCCAGTTGATTCATTGAAGGGATTCCTGGAAGCTCATACAAAAAAAATGTTCTCACAAATACAGCCCACGCCCTACAATGGGCTTTATCTATGTAAAAAATGTTTTTTTTTTTTTTTTTTTTTTTTTTATTGGTCTGTGGAAAATGTCATGATGCTATTGCTGACCTGAGGTCTCTGGGCAGGGCCCGGAAATTAACACCAGACACACCAGAAATCAAAGGAAATGAAATAATAATAATAACAGAAACACCTTCATAGATTTAGATTTTTTCACAAAGATTAGGGAACTGGAACAAGCTGAAGCCTATAAGTACCTAGGAATTAGCGAAGGAGATGGCATACACCCACCAAATGAAGGAGAAGGTAAGAAAGGAGTACAACAGGCGTGTACGTCTGGTACTAAATACCGAGCTAACCTCAAAAAACAGAATATCAGCCATAAACACCTTGGCTGTACCTGTGGTGCAATACAGCTTTAATGTTCTTAACTGGACGATAATTGAAATTAAGATTCCAGTAGGCTAATTGGAGGGATTTCTGGAAGTCCATGCCTCAAATACATATAAAAATTTGTTCTGACAAGTACAGCCGACACTTTACGAAGGGCTTTATCTATGTATTTTTTTTTTCAGTGGAAAATGTCACGATGCCATTTCTAAACTTAGGTCCTTAGGCGGGACCCGGAAAAAAATGTGTACAAACCAGAAATCAAAGGAAATAAAAATAATAATAATATCTTCAACACCTATCAAAATAAAATTATCTTGAAGTGGAAATATAACAAATGTGTCACATAATTCAAGTTGTAGTTACAGCCCATAGATTGATTGGAAAAAGTTCCGATAGATTTATTGAAGTGATCCCTGGTAGCCAATTCCTTAAAGAAATTAAAAAAAAAGTAGTACTCACAAGTACATCTCATACATTTAAAGAGCTTTAACTATGTAAAACTATATGTGATGTTGGTTTTTTTTTTATTTCTATTTTATATGTAGAAAATATCATTAAGCAATTTCTGACCTTAGACCATTTTTGGGGACCAGGAAGGAAATATGCATACAACAGAAGTAAAAAGAAAAAAAAACAAGAATAACAACAGTTGATAATAATAATAATAATAATAATAATAATAATAATAATAATAATAATAATAATAATAAAAAACTCAACTATATGAGAAATAAAAATAAGATTCCAATTTAATGAAAATTATTGACTTCAAAACATGCACCATTCGATGTCATATGTTGACTGATATCATATTGCTAGAAGTGGGGAAGGTCTTAATCCAATATGAGTTGACCTACAAAATAACTGTTTGTGTAAAACTATTTTGTGACCTTATCGGATGAATGCTACAAAGAAAACAATAAATTATTAAAGGACCTATCTTCACCATGAAGACGATATATAATTGAACCATTTAATACATCTGAAATCTTACTGAAAGGCACTATGACACAAGAATTAAACTATTCATTAAATACTTTGGTATAAAAATCAATACGTACATAAAAATAACGATATCTGTACAGATAAACACAAAGCAAATTAGTGAGAAACAAGAGCAGCGCTAAAAGTATATACTGGCTATAAAAGAAAAAAAAACTATTTACCAGGAATAATAACACATAATAAAATTTACAGAAACAATATGCAGATTGTAAGATGTTGACATTGTTGAAAATTTGATAGGGAATGAATATAAACATTGATATTAGATGATCATTCGATATATTCATTGAAATATACAATCATATGGCACTGTGCCATCTGTTGTAAAGTGTTATGAACCGTACACTTGACCCGTCTTAGAAGGCTATGAAATCACTTTGTGATTTTATTATTCATGCGGACAAGCATATATTTCTGATAGACCAAACATATTGATTAATGACTGCAAGCAAAAATAGTCTTCTCGTTGATATCAGATGAAAGTATATTCGTTAAAGAATATGACAAAATAAATAAATATAAGGATCTTAAATTTGAAGCTGAAATAATGTATCACTTTAGAAATGTTGATTAAATATGATAATTAGCATGTCGGGTCAAGGGAGGCACAGGCAAGAATATGAAATGAATCCCTAGCAACCCTTGCTTAAAAGATTATCTGGAACAGCTTCTTAGGATTGTACTGTGTAAAAATTATAAACAGTGTACATGTTAAGAATCATTTAACATCAGACTTTCGAGAACAGAACGCGTGTATTTACTACATTGCCTTAACCTAGATCTCGCATAATGACTCGAGAACTGTACTGAATAAACATAAAAATAAACTAATAATAATGGTAAAAATAGTTTCGGGTACCCTCCCGACTGGTATACAGATTTCTCTCTCTCTCTCTCTCTCTCTCTCTCTCTCTCTCTCTCTCTCTCTTAAAAAAAAAAGAGTACGTAAATCTTACGTAATATCGGTCAGCCTATATAGCAGTGAATGCTGGACAATTTATCATACATGAAGAAGACTTAGAGCCACTGATGCGTGCTTCTACAGAAGGATGCCGAGAATAACATGAACTGAGAATGTGAGCAACAACGAAGTTTTAAAAAAGATAGAAGCAATAAGGACGCTTATATTAACATCAGAAAGAGAGAGTTGAAATTTCTAGGTCATATAATAAGGAAAGAAGTATTCCAAAATTTGACACGAACAGGAAAGATTGAAGGCAAAAGGGTCAGAGGAAAACAGTTTAGGGAAGGTTGCAAATACTTTAATAATTATTAAATATGGCCGACCATAGTCGGTATCATAATATAAATGGGAACTACACGATCCTTAGTTCAACTGCATAGTATGGGCAGGTTCTATTTATAGTTTGGAATATAAGAGTGGCCTTTCTGTAAACCATGTCTACAGAACACATATTGCGCTACTATTTAACCCATAGCTAGTGCGAAAATGAAGGGGTGTACTCATTCATTCCCTATGGATATTTGCTCATAACTGAAAGTAACGAACTAGACTGCCATTCGAAATCGCTTTCTGAGTCTCTATCACCACCAATACATCCATCCATATATATATATATATATATATATATATATATATATATATATATATATATATATATATATATATATATATATATATATATATATATATATATATATATATATATATATATTATATATATATATATATATATAATATATATATATATATATATAATGATGTTTTATTGTATAATATGTGTTTATTTTCAATCATCCAACAAAAATGCGCATAACTATCTGTAACAAATGGTGGATTTATAATCGACATTTTCTAAGCTGATTTTGTTCTTGACTCCACCAGGTTCATAGATATTTAGGTTCTGAAATAGAGAGACAAATTTAGTGACGCAGATCGACAGACAGACAGACAGACAGATAGATAGATAGATAGATAGATAGATAGATAGATAGATAGACGGATGAAAGAATGAGAGAAATGGACTTTTGTCCAAGAAAGTTCAAAACTTTATTTTAATGTCATTGATCTTTTTCTGCCTATCTATTTGACCAGGGGTATTTTCGTCTTAATTAATCGGTTAAACACGCCGTATTGGAAGGCGATGAAAAGCAAAATGGCACCTTAATTAATATGGATTTCATTTGGCTCTTCTTTTTTTATTGCTTAGTAAATGGCACGTTGGCCTTGTGATCGATAACAAATGAAATTTGTCTAATCCGTTCCCAATTCTGACTTGCTCTTTCATTAGCCGTGTATCCATTTGCGAAAAATAGTATGCATAAATATTCATATAATTATGCACACGAATAAGTTCACACACACACACACACACACACACACGTACAAATTCTCACACACACGTATATATATATATATATATATATATATATATATATATATATACACACTTTCGAAACACGAAAGCTATTGTGTAGCGATTTCAACATGATTTTTATATCTTATGAAATATAATATATACTGAATATAGCAGCAATTTTCTCCAAATCGTGCAACAGCAAGATTATTCAATTGTTAGATTAAAATTTGAAACGATATAGCTTAGAAATGATTAAAGCTATCTTACTGGAATTATCCGAGGTTTTTATAACCCTTTTGGACTCTACTTTGAGCAATAAGAATGTATAATTACTCTCCATGCTTAATGGAAGTATCCTGATGAAATCGTTCGCTCTGTGTTTGCAAGAGCTATAAACAAATCGCAAAGACAAATTCTTAAAAAAAATTGGAATTTGCCTCCGGCAAGTAATATTTACGTATGAATAGTTGTATATTGCATACTTAAGAGTAATGACTCATAAAAAAAGTATTATTTGCTGTTGAAAAGAAAACAAATAAAAATAATAAATTTTATTAAAATATATTGATTACCATGAAGTCCTATGAAATTAAATTAAATTAAAAAATATTATTAAACTGTGCAGTAGCGTTTTTGTCAAAGTATTTTTTTCCCAAAAAATCGGTTTATTCAAATTTTATCACATAGTTTGCATAATTGAACGAAATGTATAGTTTGTTCGGCAAAAAAATGTTAGCGATAATTTCAACAACATTAAATGTGGTAAGGATTTCAACACTCTTTAGCGTGTTGCAAAAAAATCTAGTTCGATAAATTTCAATTGAGGTTGACGTTGAATTTTCTGTCAGTGAATGCCGAATGTTTTCTGTTGAAAATGTCTATGTCACTATAATCATTAACATCAATGTATGTGTTATGGTCCAGCTTAGGACCAAGGAAGAACAACACGAACAAAACAGTAGAAATAACGAAGGTATATTACACGAAATAATAATACAAGATGTGGAAGGTGTTAGTATGACTGTCAGTCTGGTTTGGAGTGAACTACTATCGGCTCGACTCGATTCGATATTTACTTGCCCCCCACCCCCCACGAGGGAAAGATGTGACACAAGGCCGAGTTTTACGTGGGTTTTCCGAGTCCGTAGGCTCGCTCAAAACATAGCCGTAGAAACTGTAAGAACAGAATCGGGTTAGTCAACCTCCCCGAACGAAACTCTGTCCTTCGACGGAGCCTCGTCCAGGTACCATTCTGCTCAGAGGCAGAGAGTTCGACCCCCAACGAGGTTTGCATGTGGCACAAGGTTGAGTTTAATGTGGGTTTCCAGAGCCCGTAGTCTCGGCCAAAAAATTCCCGTAGAACCCGTATAAACGGGATCGGGTTGGTCAACCTCCCCGAACGAGACTCTGCCCTTCGGCGGAGCCTCGTCCGGGTTCCTCTCTGCTCAGCGGCAGAGAGTTCGACCGTCAAGCAGAAAAGTTCGGCTTGATTCCACCCTCTCTCTTGAGAGGCGTATTATACATAGTGTTAAGAAGACTTCATTGTGTAGTTCTAGGTAAGGACCCATGACAGTATGCTAGATTCGATATTTACTTGCCCCCCTCCACTAAGGAAAGATGTGGCACAAGGTCGAATTTTACGTGTGTTTTCCGAGCCCGTAGGCTCGGGCAAAAAATGCCCGTAGAAACTGTAAAAACAGAATCGGGTTGGTCAACCTACCCGAATGAGACACTGCCCTTCGGCAAAGTCTCGTCCTGGTTCCTCTCTGCTCAGAGGCAGAGAGTTCGACCGTAAAGCCGAGAAGCTCGGCTCGATTCGATATTTACTTCCCCCCCCTCCACGAGCGAAAGATGTGGCACAAGGCCGAGTTTTACGTGGGTTTTCCGAGCCCGTAGCCTCAGCTAAAAAATGCCCGTTAAAACTGTAAAAACAGAATCGGGCTGGTCAACCTCCCCGAACGAGGCTCTAGCCTTCGACGGAGCCTCGTCCTGGTTCCTCTTTGCACAGAGGCAGAGAGTTCGACCGTCAAGCCGAGACGCTCAGCTTGATTCGGTATCTAGCCACCCCCCACGAGGTTTGCATGTGGAACTAGGTCAAGTTTAACGTGGGTTTCCCGAGTCCGTAGGCTCGGCCAAAAAATTCCCGTAGAACCCGTATAAACGGGATCGGATTGGTCATCCTCCCCGAACAAGGCTCTACCCTTCGGCGGAGCATCGTCCGGGTTCCTCTCTGCTCAGAGGCAGAAAGTTCGACCGTCAAGTCGATAAGCTCGACTTGATTCGTCCCTCTTTCTTGAGAGGCGTAGTATACATAGTGTTAGGAAGACTTCATTCTGTACTTATAGGTAAGGACCCATGACAGTATGTTAGTTTAGTTCCATAATTTATTGGTGATATTTTCTACAGACAAAAATTATATTCGATTTAACCTGTGTTTTCGAACAATAAAACGATAATAAATCTTTATATCAATATTTTCTGCACGACTATTTACCGTATATAAGAATTTCTATTTTCAAGAGAAGATTTCTTTACGATTTCACGATTCATTACGATTACTATTTCTTGTGGGTGGCATGTTGGATTAATGGATAGCATCTCGGGTTGAGGAATCGGAGAGCCGAGTTAAAATTCTTACGTGCTAATATCCATGGGTATTCTTCTCCCTCCAGTTCGGGGTAAATAGCTGGACAGACTTGGTTGGCATCTGGTCTACCGCAAAAAAAAATGTCAACCTACTGCGAGAAAAAAGTCATGTATCGAAAGTTATATGATCGCTTAATTGTGTATCACATAACTGCCTAATTTCTTTCTTACCGTTCTTATGTCTCTGATTCACATAAAGAAATCATGGACTATTCCTTTTTTGTTAAATTTTCAGTCATTTAAAACTGAGACTCACACTGCCATGTACACAGGACTCAGTCATCTTGCATCCCATTCGAACTGCTTATTACGACACGGAAGTGTACCAACTGGTCTGTCGACTTACATTTATATCATGGTCAGCCTATGAACATTCAAGCTGACCCTTGTAAGAAAGAAGTTCAATTCGTACAGCTTCTTTACAAAAGCCGCTGCTTTGTAGAACACACTCCCGAGGAGATTCTTTCCTGGTCAATAAAGTATTATATTTGTTAAATTCTAGAGCTAACCGTTTTCTATCTTAAATGTTCTCCTAATCTGTAATGTTTAGCTCCTTTTACGTACGTAAAACAACCTCATGCAGTAAATATCTATCTTGAGTGGCTCTTGGGCGTTGAACAAAAAACAAACCAAATGATGACGTATGCGAAACGAAGCGAAACAATTTGTAAATTTCACTCATTTTTCAATCATTACTTTATTTCTATGTTCAACTTAGGAGCATCGCAGATACCGTTAACTCAATTTTTTTTTTCATTATAATAAATAATAGCCTCGTAATGCGAAATGCTATGGCCGCTTAGATGAATATTCTTTTTTATTAGGTATGCACTAAATTTTGCAACCCACTGAATTTTTTTAAAATTAGGGACAGAATTTAACATAGTAAAAATTTTTCATTCAAACATAAACGCAGTTATAATTCTATATAACCACATCTAGAGGTTTTGATGAAAGTAAAAATGCTTTCCTTTAGGCTACAAAGATCACACTTAAGTTTCAAATAGACGTAGTGATTGAAATAAAAGCAGAAGATTTGTATATATATATATATATATATATGATTTTCATTAATGAAACGGTTTCTCCTGAAATAAACGATGCTTTAATTATGGAGTGGAAAGACATATTCTGAATATTTAATAAATTGATGTTTAGAATTTCGCGACAACAGATTAATAATTCTTACTCATCTGTTTGAAACAGAAAGTAAATTGGAAAATTTATATCAGTATCTCTCTCTGTCACTCTCTCTATATATATATGCATGTTTGTATCTATGTATATATATATACATGCATATATATATTTATTAAAGACATTTTTTATGTTTAACGTTGTTATTTATAGATACAAGTATTTAAGCAAATGCTCTGTTTATGATAAACAGTATTAAATAACATTTACCGGCCTGAATGTCCGAAAAATTTTCATAGAAAATATTCGTTCTTTGACAGGATTCGAACCTGCATCCTATACGGAACCGTCATTTACGCTGACGTGCCTTACCTCTGGGCCACAAAGAACCTTTGCGGTAGACAAGGTCGAATTTACTGCTTATAAACTTCAATATTCCATGAATCCTGTCAAAGGACGAATATTTTCTATGAAAATTTCTCGGACATTCAGGCCGGTAAATGTTATTTAATACTGTTTATCATAAACAGAGCATTTGCTTAAATTGTATCTATAAATAACAACGTTAAACATAAAAAAATGTCTTTAATAAATAAATTGTCGGACCTTGTCCATTTCTTAATATATATATATATATATATATATATATATATATATATATATAAAGTGGATAAGAACCAATCAATTTATAGGCATAAATGTGGTTATAAACATATTAATATTATCAAAAATATTAATGACCGAAATCTACTTAATAAGCCAAATGAACTCATGTTAGCTTGTAATCAAAGTAATTAAAGTATTTTAATTCTGGACAAATATATTAACCAAATATCACATGCCTTTGAGGTATTGATTTCCCACCTTTAACGATGTTAACGTCTATTAATACTTAACAAGTTACCTGGCGTTCCTTATTTAAACTTCAAGCTGACATCTTTTTTTTTTCCTTTTTACAATAGCCCACTACCTACCCTCTACATTTTGTATTTACACCCCAATTATATTCTACATTTTTATTAATATTGAGCTTTGAATCTGCGTTTAATTTAGCGTTCCTCCCATGAGAATCAGCATTTAAAAAAAAAATCAATCGTAATAGTTCATGCCTGATGATGTGGTAGAATCACGAATCTTTAAATTGCACTTACAACGTAGGTATATGTATATTTTTATATATATATATATATATATATATATATATATATATATATATATATATATATATATATATATATATATATATATATATATATGTGTGTATATATATATATATATATATATATATATATATATCGAGAGAGGGAGAGATAATTTCAAGGATATGACACCATTATACAGTTGGAGGTTTCTTTTCGCATGGAGAACAATAAATCTCATGATAATGAACGGAAATTTTAAATGTAATAGTCTTTGTTTAATATTTGAACTATATGATCAATATTAATCATTGAATTTAGTGCATTAACAAAGGATTATATTATTTTCGAAAATACACTACAGAATAAATGTTAACTATATTTGTACTACCAAAATTGCACACAAATTGCAATATGACAGGCTCCTAAAATATCCATATTTGAAGAAGTATACAGACAGTCTTACAAATAGAGAGAATAAGCTGAATGAGAATGGACATTCGAAGTGGGACATTTTAAAAGAAGCTTTAGTATTATCAGCAAATCGTTCCAAAGAAAACTAGAAACGAATGGCTAATGTTCGACATGACGAAACGGAGAAAGCTAACAATGGCAAGTTATGGCACAAAATATAGAAGAATTCGCAAAAGAATTAGAATAAAGCAGGCAGGCAAAAGAAGATTGGCTCAGTGAAAGGTGTATAAGAATAGAAAGAAAAAATTATCGCAGATGAAGATAATATGCATAAAAATAAGAGAACTCGTAGGGAAAAAAAAGACACGCTTAACAACAGAGTGCATAAAATCCAAGGATGGGACACTGATAACAGATATAGAAAATTACTTGCGATATGAAACTCTTCTCCGACGAAAGATAAAAACCTGTAATACATTGAATTATCGAAAAACCAGCACTGGTATAAATTGAACAAAACCGAAGCCGTTGGGCCAGACAGAATTGTTATAGATATGCTGTCAATTTTAGATGATTTAGGAATTTTGGATTAGTGGATTTAATATCTTGTTTGGGGTGATATATATATATATATATATATATATATATATGGTAAGAGGGAGAAATAGTGTTTGCCTTGAAAGAGAAAGAGTACAGAACAAGAATGATGTGATGTAGGTTCCAATCTATTGCAATGATCGCTAAAATATTTCTAGATAAATCATACAGATGCATGCTGGGATTTCATCCTATCCAATAAAATGAACCACTTCACGGTCTTATCCGCAATATTTTGTTCGTTTCTGTCTTGAGGTCAGACCGCTACAAACACTTGAGTGTATCCCTTTTGCGTGTTTCTTAGGTTGTGATTTTTGTCTGATTACCGTTGCTTTGCCTAGTTCTGTCTTTCACGTAGATATTATTTTTGTTTAGTATTATTTTGTTCTGTTCATTTTCTTTCTTTTGTTAGTGTTTGTTCGAAATTTTGTCGATTCAATTGTTGAGCGTTTTTTACCAATTATACATAACAATGGCCAATTACTCTAAAGATTATAGAACTAGCACGCTTCTAAATCCAGTTTCGAATCGATAGATAGATAGCTAAATAGATAGATAAGAACATACTGGGACAGATATATAGACAGGAAGTTACATATACAGATATTAATATACTGAGATAGATAGATAGATAGACAGATAGATAGACAGATAGATAGATAGATAGATAGATAGAAAGAAAGAAAAAGGATCATAGAGAAACCCATTGAGAATATATTCTAATATTTTCTACTAAAACATATCCAACTGTCCTTTTCTGCACTAGATTTATAACCATGTTTTCAATCGACGAACACCTTTGACCAAATCAATATGGTCGGCAATAAGAGAAAGAGAAATCGACGGTGTCTCGATTTCTTTAAATACTAGTAACAAATATAGCATCATTTCGTCTATCATCACGTACTCTAGGTATTTACTTTAGGTTTTTTATCGAACAAGAATGGAGATTGATTACCTACTTTTTGGTTGTCATATTTTTTCTTTCTTTTACTAATATAGCATAATCTTAATGGTTCGGAATATTTAAGTAATAAAAAGAAAGAAGGTGGTATATGAATAAAAGAAATTATAATGTGTGCACAAATATAAAGTTGGTTGAATAGGATCTGCAAATAAAGAGGGGAAAAGGATGAATAAGATTTGGGGCTGTTGCATTGATAATCTATATATGAGGATAAAGAATAGACGAAATCATTACCTAGGAAAACAGCGAAGGAAACAGAATAATAATAATAATAATAATAATAATAATAATAATAATAATAATAATAATAAAATAAATGCTGACTCGAATGAGAATGCACCACCCGAAATCAGATGTTGCCAGGCTGTACGTACCAAAAGATTTAGGAAGCCGATCTCTAATCCAACTTAAACTAACTCTAAAATCAACAACAATCTGATTGGAAGCATACCGCACAAAAACCAATGACCCTCTCCTAGAAATAATAGAAACCCCAAATCTACTCCGCCAACAAAGAAGCAGCACTCTTCAAGAAACAGCTTAATATACCTGAAAACCTACCAACAAAAAATCAAAGCGAATGCCTTCTACGCCAAACGAGTAAGATAGAAATAAAAACAACTTGGCCAAATGAAATTGCACAAAAGAAAAATGTCTGGGCGGACAAATCGTTGCAAATACCGAAAAAGAGGCGAAAGAAGCATATGTGGACCAACAGAAAACATATCAGTGGTAGAAGAACACAGGCTTGATCGCTAAAACGGAAGGCCTAATTATTGCAGCACAGGACCAAAGCCGCGCAACAAGATCTTATCACTTTCTTAGAATCAAGGATGGAATTAACCCGAAATTCAGTATATACGGAAAATATAATGAAACTGTGGGCCATATTCTCTCAGGATTTCCGGAACTAGTTAAAAATGAATATACTCACAGCCATGACAAGGTAGCGACAGATGCGCACTGTTCGATATACAAGAAAGAAAAATCGTAACCATTGAGATGGTATGAGCACCAACCAGACATAGTTAACCAAAATAACGATGTAACTATCCTCTGGGACATGCCAATTCAAACCTACAGGTAAATAAAAGACAACAGAGCTGATATTGTGATAGAAGACAAGAAATTCAGGAAGTGTATGCTTATTGATATAACAGTACCATCTGAGAGAAACGCCTCCATAGAAATTATCGGAAAATTGTCCAAATACAAGTATCTGGTGATCGAAATGAACAGGATGTCTGGAATGAAGTCTGAGTCTGTACGAATCGTAATCGCGAGAAAAGGAATGGAAAATAACAAATTTACTAACATTTCCAAGGTAATATCAACATTCAAGTTGCTAAGGAGATCGCCCTACCAGGAACATCCCATATACTAAAAAAAGTGCTCTCAGTTAGATGACAATTGTCCTATAGGGCCTAAGGACCATAGTTTGGACCCGGTTCAAAGCAGGAAACCTAACATACATAAATAATAATAATAATAATAATAATAATAATAATGCAACTACAGCACAATACACCGGCTGAAACTGCAAAATACCTAAAAAAGACAGCAAAGACGAATGCAACCGACCAGATACAGAAGCGATGGCAAGATAAACCGCTTCATGGCCAATACTCTGCCCGTACCAAACAAGCTTACGTAGACAAAACCCGTACCCATCAGTGGCTACGTAGTGCAGGGTTGAAAGCGGAAACTGAAGGTTTTATCCTTGCTGCACAGGACCAATGCTTTCTAACTAGGAATTATCAAGCATATATACTAAAATATTGTGTCAGCCCAAAATGCAGATTCTGTGATAAGTATCCAGAAACGATTGATCTTTTTGTATCAGGTTGCACGGTGTTGGCACCCACTGAATATAAAACCCGACATGACAGAGTGGGCCAATATCTGCACTGGAAAATCTGCAACTTCTACGGGAAGGAAACTGAAAGAAACTGGTATGAACACCACCCAGACCCGGTTACGGAGATAGGACCTGTTACAATTCTATGGGACTACACAATACACACTGACAAGACAATCAAGGCCAATCAGCCAGATATTGTTATTAAAGACCACAAACAAAAACGGTGCCTCCTTATTGATATGGCAGTCCCTGCTGACTGCAATATATCTTTGAAGATATTCAAAAAGTTGTCAAAATACAAGGACCTTGAAATAGAAATCTCGAAAATGTGGCATATGGGAACATCAACTGTTGTAGTTGGAGCCCTAGGACTGGTTGGAAAAGATTGAAGTAGACTAATTGAAGGGATTCCTGGAAGTCCATGCCTCAAGGAGATACAAAAAATTGTTCTGACAAGTACAGCACACACCTTACGAAGGGCTTTATCTATGTAATTTAATTATTTTTATTTTTTTTTTGTCAGTGGAAAGTGTCATGCTACCATTTCTAACCTTAGGTCCCTGGGCGGGACCCGGAAAGAAATGTGTAAACGCCAGAAATCAAAATAATAATAATAATAATAATAATAATAATAGTAATAATAATAATAATAATAATTGTTGTTGTTGTTGTTGTTACGAGCATATATCTTGTAGAACAATCGAAGAATTTGAAAGGCTACAAAATTCTGGGACTATGACAGAGTGATACGTCATCGCCGTCTGGATACAAATGTGTTAAATAAAGGTAGCAAGATTGATATTTCCATATAAGAAATATAGAAAACATTGAGAACATTGCAAATTAGTTTCATTTGAACGCTGAAATGACAAGTTTGAATAGCGTTAAGCGAATGTCAACGTGGTTCCAGTAGTGAGTGGCACATTGGGATCAATCCCATTAAAACTGGGCGACTTCCTTGCGCTGGGGATATCACACCATCTTGGGGTCCTTCAAAAATCGGCTCTTTTGGGGTCTGAGCATATTTTGAGAAAAATGTTGTCTATCTGATATTCTTATTCTGACTTGACAGATAACTTACTGTACCCGGTGTATTTAACATACATTCTGTAAATAATAATAATAATAATAAAAATGGCCATTCATACTGACAGATATATAAATCTGCTAGAGCAGACATTACAGTTAATGACTTCAAAAATCCTCGCCATGAATCCGCCATCGAAAAAAATATATCTGTTAAAATGGATGGCAAAATAAAGCAATAAAAGAGTTTTGAAATTGAAATTAAAAAAAAAAAATGTTTTCCTTAGAATTACATTTTTTACGGATAGTAACTTGGTTACACTGGTTCCAGTACTAATCACCGAAGTTATCAACGTCAAGCCTGGCCACTACCTCGATCGATGACTGCTTAGGAATAACTGGTACTGTAAGCTTGGATATGCTGATGAGATAATGGATAATGATACTGAATTGTTAATCCGAGGTCTGCGTTCCAATTACCGTTGGGTTCGTTATATTCACTTCCGCCCAAATACACTTGGGAGAAGTATGAATCCACCTCTTCTCTCCCTAGCTATGAGTTAATTACTAAGAGTTTTCTCAGTAAACCACTATTATCTCCTCCCACCCCAAATTCTTACAATCTAAAATGTCTTCTGGCTTTATAACACGCAAATAGTTGATAAACAGTAGAAAAGTAATCAATCAATCAAATAATAAGCAGCCGAGGTTATGATAAAAAAAAGTTGAAGATAAGAGTATTAACAGGATTCGTTCATCCATCTTTAAAAATGTGAGGAAAAATGATTATTCCAAAAATGACCTAACTCGATCAACCATGCTGTAGTTTTACAAGTGTCAGATCAAACCAAACATATGTTACAATGATATTCACTCTTTACAAGGCTCAAGAGCCACTCAAGATAGAGGGTTACAGTGTAAGAGACGCAGTTTATGGAGACATGTGTAGACGATAACTAACAGTTAACCCTAGACTTAAAGAAGTGAAAATTGTAGTCATCGGAGAAGTACCCACTTGGGAGTCGGTTTCATAAAGACGCGGGAAGAAGCTGTTCGAGTGGAGCTTATAACTTACCAAATTAATACGAAGGGAATAATGGTGGTTCGCGTGGTATGGCGGAACTAAGCTGTGATATTTAGAAATTGTAGAGCTAAGGAATTTTTGATCTTAACATTTTCCATGGAAATAGTAACAGAGCAGCCAGAGGTTTGCAAAGCTATATCAATAGGAAAAGGGATATTTTAGTGTGGCAAATAATTAATTACCCACAAGGAAATGGAAACGGTGTTAACGTTTAATCCATCTATTTCGACTACGAAACTCCTGCCCATATATAGCAGCAGTACTCCATTTTCGGTCTGATCTGCCTCTTCTGGAGGTAGAAGAGGGCAAGCGGGGTCAGGTACTTACTGCTTCGTTATAAGGAACCGATCATTTCCCCATCATCTTTGGATCCTATGTACGAGTTCTACCTCCCACCAGCTATTACGCACACAAGCCACGGAGTTTCCCTGAGAAAACTCCCATTCATCGCGATAGGCGAAAATTTCGGGTCCGCTCTGCGATGATAGAATGTTTGATTTTCGCGGCACTGAATGTTACCAACCAGATTTCCCACACGGAAATGTGAGAGGTAAGTCAGCTGCCAGCATCTAGCCATCTAGATATGCACCCATATACCGTTATATTATCAGAGGGGCACCTAAGTACCGTTATGCCATCAACATTTTATCGAAGAAAATTTCTTAAGAGAGTCATCCGATATGTATGTTCTATTCGGAAACTTTACTGGCAACAAATCCCTTACACGCGGTTAAGAAATAAATTCACTCCTTATGCAAAAATAGAAATCATTTTAAGACAAGGCTGTGTCTTCAGTTATTTAACCTATACAGTGAGGCGATCAGAGAACCTACCAGAATTCATAATGGCGAGTCATAATCTTAACAACATATGGCGGCATTATTTAGATCAGGTACAAAAGGGAAACTGCATTAACTAAAAAAGGTAATGAAAGAAATCGAGAAGAAAGGAAAAGTATCAATCCATTCGTTTGAAGTAAGTTTCACTCAGCAGCTTCATCCCAACAGAATGCTTCCCCGATCACCGCTTAGTGTTAAACGTTATCCGTGTATCTGTGCCTGTTTCTCTCTAACAATCTCTAATAGCTCTTTCACCTTGTACAGGGCAAATATTATTGTTAAATATTTTCTATAGACGATTCTGAAAACGTTTTCTCGATGTTAGTGTTATCTTGAAAGAAATAAAATCATTGAATTACTGCTTAATTACTAGTGAATTTGTAGGCATATCTTTATTTCGGCTAACAAGTTTTAAATATGCTCAAATTTGATAATAACCGGTTTCTTACTCTCTTCGTGGGAATGTGATCATACGAAAAGATTGTAGCGTTGTAACTCAATATATTTCTCATCGACATTTCATTAAAAAGAATTGGTTCATAGGTGCGTTCTTGTACCTACGATTATGTGTCAGGACTGCTTTTATATGTTTTAGAAAATAGACTTTTAACGTGTTCCTGATAACCTTTTTTTCGTATTCTTGGTCGCTAGAATCGTTTACAGCAGTGTGGATACAGAATATGCAAATGTTACCATCGACATTTGTACTGTTTCGAGAGATCCGTTAAGTGCTAAGATTTGAGTGTCAAGGAATGATACAAAAGCATCCTAACTTATCTCCTCAGAGTAGACTCCAAACATACAATAAAGTATCAATTATGTCTGTTCGATATTTACATTAGATATCAAGAGTTGTTAGTTAAACGTAGACAGATACACAAACATGATATAAGTTGCATTTCACCATTGAACGGGAGAAAAAACCTTTCAACCATATTGATAAGTCTTAGGCTCTATGTCCTGTTGAAAACGCCTGGCACTAAGAGGTTTGTTCAATTTGATATTGAAGAGAAATAATATTCTGTTAAGTAAAGTAAACGAGCTTGAAGAACAAAGAATAGTTAATGAAATTTTAATAGTTTAAACACGTTTAGTGATTTAGAGTCGGAATTCAAATATCTGCCTTCATTGCGATATTTATAGGGACTAGGTTCTTCTTCTTCTTCTTCTTCTTCTTCTTCTTCTTCTTCTTATTATTATTATTATTATTATTCTACCGTGTCCCTTCAGGATAGTGTCCACGGCTCCCCACTATTTCCTATCCATTCTGCTACTAACAAATGTATGTGCCCTAACTATCACTTTCGGTTTAGTCGTTATACCGTTTCCCTCTGCATTATTTACCTTCAATATGGTGTTGTTAGTGTCAAATTCACCAAGCCCCATTTCCTGACGGTATACGGGGCCATATCACTTTGAAATACCGGTTCTCGTCCGATCAGCGAAGTTAAGCAATTTTCAACTTAGTCAGTACCTAGATGCTGTACGCGCGAAATTAGAAATTAGAAACCGGAGACCTGAGTTCGAATTTCAGTTGAGTTCGTTAGATTCAGTTACGTGCAAAAAAGCTTGGCAAAGATAAAAACCATCTCTTCTCTCCTTTTAAATAGTAACAATTGTATCAGAAAATTATTATTATCTGCAAAAACGTTTTACAATCCCAAAATATATTTCGGGTTTAAATAACCTCAAAAAAGTAGATCAATGGTAAAAAAAAAATAAATCAATCAATCATTTAGTGTCTCGTAAAGTTCAACTGTCTCTTCTTGAGACAAAAATAAATCTGTCCATTTCATCTCCTTTTTCGTCAGAACTTTCTCGTTTATCACATGTTCCGTTCATTATATATTTTTTTGTAATATTCTCTATAGCCTCATTTTCGATGTTACAATTCGCCTCTTCACTTGTGAGAAAATTGTCCAATATTCACTACTATGAAAGAGGACTGATTTTACATAACAGCTGATCACTCTCATCTTTGTTTCCAACGACACATTTGCTTAGTTTTTGGAAGGCATTTTTCGTTATATCATTCTAGCTAAAATGTCATTACTTAGATAACTGCAAAACCAATTATATTAAAATAATGTTAATAAAATATAATTAAAGTTGAAATGTGAGTATCATATTACACAAAATATTCTGAAGTCTAATAATGTTTATCAAATTAATAGGCCTGATTAGAAAACAGCTAAACAGGGACTCGCGCAACATCTAAACAGGGACACGCTCAAGATATATAAATTCCTATTTCGATATTTAATTCATTAGTGATACTGCAAATTCGACGATGAATGAATGCAAATCAGGAAAATGTTTAAGGCAAACTAACATACAGATGACACAGTGCTGATAACGGACACGGAAAAAAAACTACAAGAAATCCTACGGAATGTCTTAAAAAAATCGAGAAGAAATGATTAAGTATCAACTGCAAGAAGGCAGAATTTATGCTTGTTAGCAAAAGGATCAGCCCAAAATGCATATTAAAAATTGGAAGTGCCAAAATCAAAAAAATACAAATATTTAAATATCTGGGAAGTGATTTAACAGAAGACGGAAATTACAACATTGAAATCCAAAGGCACATTGAGATAGCCGAAGATACTTTCCAAAAACTAAGTACTAAGAAATAGAAAAATTCGCTAGAAACAAGGAAAAAACATAAAAATGTTATGTGATATCCGTCCTGCTATAGGGCAGTGAGTCCTGGCAAATAGTTGACTTGAAGCAACTGTTCTACTGAAGGATGCTGACGACACCATGAACCGATTATGTGAACAATTACGAAGTTTTAGAGAAAATAGAAATATAAAGGAAACTTTTATTTAACATCAGGAATAGACAGCTGACATTTCTAGGACTTCTAATGAGGAAACAAGACTTGGAAAATCTGATACTCACAGGAGAAATTGAAAGCAAGAGAGACAAAGGAAAATCAACGCATAACCTACTTAGTTTGAGTAAATAAATGGAATAGTAGGGTTTAGGAGAAATATCAAAAAGACAAAATACATCAACAGCTACAAAGCACAAGAAATTGTGGAGAGACATGATCGCCTACGTCCTGAAGAGACAAGGAACATAAATAATTAATTCAAAATCTGTATTATAAAAGTAGAGCTGATTCTCTCTTCATCACACACTGTTTATGCTTGACTTTACATTTTTTACGATAATGTTCACCTCGCACAAGAGCCACTCGAGGTAGAGCGTTACAAATTAAGAATCCAAATTTGTGGAGATAAGTGCAGAAGATAATCGTTAATTCTTGAGTTGAATAGTTCTTTTGGGAGACGGTTCCACAAATTAGCGCTTCACAAAGAAGCTGTTCGAGTGATTTTACATCTCACCAACAGAATAAGAAAGGAATTGCTAGTTTACTACGTGTTTGGAAATATCGATCTTTGTCGTGAAGGTAACAACAAGTAGAGCAAAATAATATAGTTCGTCATAACGCTTTCTATGGAAATAGCGATAGAGTAGCGAGACAATAATTCATCACCCACAAGGATACGCGGTGACAATTGTGGACTCTATCGAGACATGTAAGTGAACTTTATGCAATGTACATTGCGTATGTATGTGTTCTACCTGAGTGGCTTGCATGTGCTAGTCACATTTAAAGGACACACAAGCACACGCACCAACAAATACATACAATTCAACTTTAATTTTTTTTTTTTTTAGTTTGAAACAAACATTAAATTAAATACATACCATTCTAATATGGTTTGGACAATCCCTACCGCGGCTCTGCAATACAATCATAAGTTTTGAAATACAAATAAAGAAAGGAAAATATTTAGTGTTCGGTGAACTTGTCTTTTTCTTTATATGGGCGCATGGCTGTGAAATTAAGTTATTAAAAAACAGCCTTTCTTTCTCTAATACAGAACAGGTTATTTATAATTAGGTGCAGTTCATTGTAGTCACTGTTAGGATTCGTCCTGGATTTAAACTTGAAAATAGTTTCAAAAACATAAAGCATTTTCTACATTTTAAATTTGATCATATTTCTGTCATGAAGTAGCGAAGTATTCTTCATAAAAGCAGGTTTATGGCCATATCACGTTGAAACATTGGTTCTCGTCCGATCACTGAAATTAAGCAACGTCGAACCTGCCGTTCGTCTAAGATGACCGTTAGGGAATCCATGTGCTGCAAACTTGAATCAATGGGTGGTGTAATAAATAACGGCTCGGAATTAGAACACGGATGTCCGAGTTCGAAATCCAGTCGGGTCCGTTATATTCACTTACATGCAAATGCCCTTAGGAAAGGGATGAATCCTCGCCTTCTCTTCTCAATTATGGGTTAATTAGTATGTCTATGTATCCGTAAATTATTATCATCCCTAAGAATTTTGTTACAATCTAAAAAAAAATATTTCCTAGCTGTAAATAACCTGTAAAAGGTTAAAAAGACGTAAAAAAGATAATCACTCAATCGACTTTTTTTTTATAAAAGAACAAACTTGACATCAATAAAATAAATCGGTTTAAAAAAACAAATTATTTAAAACTGAAACTTTACATTATCACAGAATAAAAATATTCAACAACTAATGTCTGCGAAGAGAGATTCTAATGAAATCATTGCAATACTCGCTAAAAAAAAGCACTTATAAAAGCCGTGACTGTGTTATTATTTTTGTGCCAAGAGGGAACTAGATAAATAATAATATTCTCATTCTCTACTGAAATATTGTAGTCAATGAATATAACTGGCCTTCTAGCCATCAACCATTTCGTCATAACAATGACAAGTATTTTCCTCTTTACCAAGCAGTCAAGTCTGGGCCCACCTACGTATCGCCTTTGAATTGAATAATATTATTACTAACCGATAGCACGACTACTGCGTTACAAGGATGAAGATCAATATTTGTCGACGCGAATTCTTATCAGAGAAAATCAGAGATTTTTCTTTCTTTAAGAAACGTTAGAACTAGTCGCTTCTTGCGAAAATGCTGACTTTAGAATTATTTTTCTTTTAAAGAAACAGAAGAACCAGAGGGGAATACAAGGAATTGTGCAGAAACGATAATAACAGTGCTGATATTAACAACTCTAATGGCTAAACTGTTTTGATTGCGTGAGCAAAAATACCAGAATCAAATGAAAGGACGCTGTCTTTTAGATACCACGGTTCTGATAGGTTTGCACTGGGAAAATAAATCAATAAAAATATAAATAAATAAATAAATAGTAGTTGAATTACTGATGAAATAAACTCGACCAGGCCAATTGTAACTTGGGAATTATTTTCCATATCAAGACATTTCCGTTCAAGCCAAAATGCATTTTCGTTTCTTTTCCATTCTTTAGCTAAGTAATTGTTCAACTTGTGATCTTTGACCAAAATCTCTACGTACAATATTATTCTTCAATAAAAGAAATTTAAATACCTTTTCATATAGACCTTTTCCTTCGTTCGAAAAAAAATTGACAGGAATTCAGTGATTCTTTGCCTAAGCCTACTGTTTTGCATCATGTTGCATTTGTATAGATTACATTAAATATGTAGATGAATTTCTAGAGCTTGTGAGATCAGAACGGTGATTGTTCTATTATAAAAAGTGATTATTTTCTCTTCGTCTTCCTGCAAATTAAACCTGAAGATTTTGGCAAAGATTATCCCTCTTTGAACATTATGGACTGGCGCTACAGAATTACAAACAAAGAACTGTATCAAATAACAGAAAACACATCATTTGAGGACTACTAACTTCAGCGACAACTAAAATGGAGAGCACATGTAACTCGAAGATAAAATAATGATATAATCAAGATGTCGACCTTCCACACTACTACAAATAGAAGGTTAGGATGGAAACCACCATCTTTGCTGGGAAGAGCGATAACAGCTATTGAACATGAGAAGTCTATTTTTCTGAAATGCTTTAAGAGAAGGATTTTATAATTTTAGACCGAAATTAGTATTGTCTGCCCAGTCAATAAATGTCAAATGTTTCCTTGTAAGAATACGGCTATTATTACAATTACCATCACTATCATTGCGCATGCACGGGTTCACACTTTAAGTGAAATGCAGATTGTAACTTGATTATCATTGCATTCCAGTCGCCGCTCAAATGTTCTTTATGCCGTGTCACTTCATGGTGCAGGAGAATATGACTCGCAATAGATTCCCCTTTTTACTATTATCTGGGAATTGTCACGCCGTCGTCGTGGAGAAAATGAAATGGTGTCCCGCTAGCTGCCACACAGTTTTGTATTAAGATAAGCCTTCTCTCAAACTGACTGCCTCCGAAGTTTCTCTTCCTTCTATAATCAGTAATTATCGCCGGGTCAATCAAAAAACAAATTAGAATATTATTCTTAAGATTTGCTTTAAAATTAATTTCATCTATGCAGTACCTTTTTTCTTTTAGTACTTACGTACACCTTGAGTCTTATTCGTTGCAATCCGGGAGGAGTAAATGTAACAAAAAATGAATTAATTCTTACACTGAAAATCATAGTACAGCCAATAATTCCGTGGGAATAAGTAATGTTTCATAGTTAAAATGGAGTGAACACAGCATAGGTTTATATAGGCGTTTTTTTTTCATTAGTATAAGAAACTAAAAAACCAAAATATTAACCTAGTGACTCGAGTCATCTATCTCGATATAATTATCACATCCAGACTTATAACATGGATGCCATGCATAGCGACTAACTCGTTCAGAAATGTCAAAACTATCGTTTTTATACAACTGTTTTCTCGAATCATTGATTAAAAATGAACGTTAAGGATTAATGAAGATAATCACTTATCATACCCTAATGGCTGGTACTTAACAATCAGTTTTACCAAATAACAAAAAAAAAACACATAATTTAAAGATTATCAACAGTAATAACAACTAAAATGGCTAATATATTATTGTAACCTAGAAATGGTAACTGAATGAGGAATAACCAAAACGGAGGTTGGAAATGAATTGGTAAAGTCATCAACAAAATCCAATACTCGCCAGCGGCGTTAAGTAGGTAAACCACTGCTAGTGGTGCACTACTTAGATAGCATATTTATATTTATTGTGCGAAATTACACAATTATGGCACAAGGCCGGAATGGGCAGGGGACTGAGACTGATATTCACTAACTATCTTATACCTAGCTAATCCAATTCACGACAAATTCACTCATTACAATTTGCGCATTCACCACAAAAACTCGTCCGTCACCAATCAATCCTCTATATATCATAATACCACATCCTCTCAGGAGGACCTACAAAAACGCACCCTATGATATTAAATATGTCATGATAATAAAATGTATATATAAAAATTTATGGGTGATTGAATATGAGAGGAGAGGTGGATTAGTTAGATAGCATACTATCCTTAATTACAATAGTGTCCAACGTATTTATGAGGATTGGGACATATTCATTAATGTTCATAGGTACTGTATATAACACACATGTAACTACAAGGTTATATAAAGATATAATGAAGATGTTGACTTTCCACACTAACTCAAACAAAATATTAGATAAGAAATATTCAATTCTACATAAAGCGATAAAATTATTGGAATTACATTTTATATTGTGAAAAAAGTTTTTTTTTTTTTTTCTGTCACTTTCAACCGAGAATAATGTAAGCTTTTCAGTCAATTATTGCCCAAAGTTTCCTGTATGGAAACGTTTTAATCTCCCCGTTAGTATTATCGTTATCAAATAGACAAAGAAAGGTGAAATGTGAAATACGACAGGAAGGTGACAAAAGGCAAATTCAATCAATATCAATGGGGAGAAACAGAAACTGAAAACTCATGACATCTGTTGACAACTAAAACTTAAATATGCTTTCTAAATAATGCTAATTATTGAGAACACGTCTCATCAAAAATCTAAAAGATCAAATTTATTTTTGAACTTAGGTAATCATGATATATTTTCTGTTCTTTAACCTAAGTTAACAAAAGACTCGATATTATTCGAACTTGTCACATATGCCCGCCATTATTAGTCTTTGAACAATAATTGTCTTTTATCATTTATAACAAATAACCTTATAGCTTTTTCAGATGTTATTGCTATCTGTTAGCCTTATATATTGATTAGTTCATATAGGCAAAATACCTCATTTTCAAAAGAGAGAATACTGTGCCTGATTGATGGCTGTGAGTGATTAACTATATTCGAACAGCGCCATTGGTCGATGATCAAACCGAGGCAAAAATGTCTTGGTTTCTAAGGCAAGAAAACTATCTATAGATTTGTGCAGAACGATCGGTTATGATTCAAAAGTAAAATAAGTTTACACAAAAGACGCTTCACTGTCGGCCAGTCTTTAACAAGCTTCCATAACAGCCAATTATTAGCGCAGAGAGGTCGATCATTTTAGGGTACCTCTTTGACATTTATATGCTGCCTCCTTTAAGAACATGTGCAATTTATGACTCTCCACAATTTCCAATCTAAGCCCATATTTGTCCGCTTGCTATTCCTCCTGGTCCCTTTTTTGTCATCCATTTGCTCACCGTTCTCCTATGTTGATGTTGCCTTCAATATATTTTGTAATAGCAATTTTTTCAAAGTCCTCTATCTTCATTATTTATCCAAAAAATTTTAACTCTCCCTCAGTGACATTTTCGTTTTTAATTTTCCTTAAAAATTCTTCGATTCCCATATAATCCGTACATGGTATTCGCAACATCTAGAGAACAGCATCTCTGTCAGCTAAAGTCTCTTCTTCGTCTATGAGGGCATTGTCTAGCATTGACAGTCTTATAAAAAGATTGAAATTACATCACAGATCAGCACTATTTTCTTTCTTTCTAACGAAATTATATTCTTCTATGTGCCATGTCCGCCATTTTATGTCCGATGTAGCTCGCAGTAAATATGATCTTTTTTATATCTGTCCTAAATCGTGTTCTGCCATCCATTTACAAAAGCTCGTTAGGTATGTTTTACCTTTTGACTTCAATATATCCTGTGACTGTCAAATTTTCCGTGCCCTGGGATTCACTTTCCGTCCTCCGTTAAAGCAGTTCCCAGATATTTAAATTTTTATACTTGCTTAGTTCTGGCATCATACATTTATAATTTACATGCTGGGTTGTACTATTTGCTAACAACTATACATTATGTCTTCTTGCAATTGATGTCTAATCCTTTCTTCTTGCTTTCCTTGCCTACCTTTTGTAAACGTTCTTTTGTGTTCTTTTCTGTATCTGTTAACAAAAATAGTGTCATCTGCATACGCTATGTTGCGAAGATTGTGGCCGACAATAATGAATACTGGTCAAACTACTATTCATTACCCCCACTGTTAAGTTACAAAAAATTACACTACCTATCAAAAATGTAAATTTTCATTTCATTTTTTCATTTCATCTTTTGGAAGTGCTATCTGATAATCCATCGTCCTTTAAAAGGGTTCTGGTTAAATAAATAAGTATAATGGAATATTAAAGTTGTCTTCTTTTTCCTTAATATATATATATATATATATATATATATATATATATATATATATATATATATATATATATATATATATATGTGTGTGTGTGTGTGTGTGTGTGTGTGTGTGTGTGTGTGTGTGTGTGTGTGTGTGTGTGTGTGTGTGTGTCTGTGTGCAGGTATGTAGAAAATAGGAAAAGAACACGTTAGGTAAATAATCCAGGGTTCTTTAGTATTTTTATTTTTTTTTAAAAAAACAGTGCTCCATACAGAAGTAGAGCTTATAATATAATTATTTCATTTTATTTTTTTTTTTAAATATATATATATATATATATATATATATATATATATATATATATATATATATATATATATATAGGAATAACATAATATATCAAGAAAGAGAGAAGCTATTCATTCGAAATATCATGTACCGGAATTTTTACAAACTTAAAAACCAAACAAAATACAAGAAAAATAACAAGGAAATTTTGAAATATATATCAGAATACAACAAGATCACATTGTCCAAAAGATAATAACAATAATTAGATTCGAATAAATGATAAACACTTGAATGTGGCAAACAACTAGTCCAAAACAATTAGACCTCATCAGTAATATAACACATACGGAAATAATCACCCCCGCCCTAAAGGAATACTTCATTTTTTTTTAAAATTTCTCTTTGACTTTATTCCTCTTCTTTTATGGTTCTTGGTTCTCAATAACATTTTTCTTTTTATTATTGTTTCACACACATTAACCTCTTCTGTAATTGTGGCTTTATTAAATTGTTAGGCGTGAAATGATTAAAAAAAGAAATTTTATTAGTCTTATTATCGATATTACTGTTTAGTCAAAATGCTTACTCAAATAAAGCAAATATTATTAGTTTTACTATCGATATTATTATTTAATTAAAATGCTTACTCAAATACAACAAATAGTATTCGTCATATTATTGATATTATTTGTTGTTTTTCTATCTATCAAATTTATGTAATTAGCCGACTATATACACACCACACTCATATCTATCTATCTATCTATCTATCTATCTATCTATCTATCTATCTATCTATCTATCTATCTATCTATCTATCTCTCTCTATATATATATATATATATATATATATGAGAGATGTTGAGATACAGAAATTTGAATTGTGCTAAAATAGAAATATCTTAAGTATATAGATAATACCACATCTTCGGCTTGATATTACCTAATTCCAACAAGGTTTCAAGTGGATAAATTACGTTTTTCAAAAAAGTAAGCATTGGAAAATTTGGCTCCTGTTTAGGGTGGAACTACGATTTATGAGATCATTGGAAAATAAGCGAATGCTTTAACCAGGAAGAGATCATTCAGTTGATTGTGGACCGGAAGTCCTATTTATAGACACTCATTTACTTTTGAAGTCACAGCTAATTACTTTTAGTCATTAGATAATAACTAAAAACAGATACCTTGCGTATGCATCGAGATACGAACATGTTGAGATAAATAGCTAGATAGATGGAAAAACGGTGAGGAAATTCAAGAGATTGCCACGAAGCAGCTACTCGCTATCCCCAGAAAATGGTGTTCCAGGAATGCTTCCATCAGTGGACGCTGGATAAAGTGATAAAATGTGGGCCTTCAGAAGGGGACTACTTCGAAGGAAATTAAACTCTGAGTTGATATGTGTTGTAGTTTTCGTTTCATTAGCATCAAGCTAATTTCAAATACTGAAGGGGTTAACGTCTTGAATACGGGAAAATATTTCTGGCCATAGTAACTGAGAATTATACTTAACGCCTTTTCTTTACACACTGATTTGTCACTAATTCCGACTGGAATACGCCTGCTATAAAGAAGAGAAACGCGTAGTCTGAACAGCTTTTCCTCTTTTGATCAGATATTTTTCTACATTGTATAAAGTCCTTCTACCTATATTAAAGGAATAATGGAGATAGATAGAGATATACGTATAAATAGAAACAGATAGATAGATAGATAGATAGATAGATAGATAGATAGATAGATAGATAGAAACTAAGAGACTAAAATGGATAGATACGAAAAGACTAAGATACGAAGAGACTAAGATACGAAGAGACTAAGATAGATAGATAGATAGATAGATAGATAGATAGATAGATAGATAGATAGATAGATAGAAACTAAGAGACTAAGATGGATAGATACGAAAAGACTAAGATACGAAGAGACTAAGATACGAAGAGACTAAGATAGATAGATAGATAGATAGATAGATAGATAGATAGATAGATCTTACTATACAAACACCCTATACAAAAAATACCGATTCAAAGAGGCATAGAAATCAAACAAAATGCATTCAGTTGCTATTTACTTCAATAATTTGCCCCGATGTCAACTGACCCGTTATTTTTCATTTTCCCAATTAACTGGTTCGTTTTCTTTTACGATAGACTCGAAACCTGCTAGTCATTTCAGAAATGTGAATCATTTATTATTTTAGGTGTGTCCAGAACAACGTTTCTTTAACTTCTCAGTAACTTTAAATACAGAACTTAATTGATTTTTTTTCTTTATTTTCTACAGTGTCTTCATCTTCAGGGCAGAATATTACAGAGCGTCTTGCTGCCAGAAGCTCCCGGCCAAGAATGAGTGAACATTATTGCTTTTTTTCCCTATGGAACTGAAATCGCAATTTTTATTTTGCTCCAATATGTCTGCGTCTACATGAACAATTCTATGTATGCAATTTGGAAACAACAAAAATCCAAAATGTATATATCTTTCAAAATAATTACTCTACCAAGTTATCTAGTTACATTCTTATCACCTTCTTCCTGATCATTTGACGAACCATTCTTTCTGTGAACACCTGCCCAAGATCAAAAGTAAATAGCGCAGCATGCCATAGACATTTGATAGCTAATACTGTCACAGAAGTGTAATTACACTCTCTTTTCTTCACTACCTTCATTTCTCTTTCTCTCTCTCTCTCTCTCTATCTATCTATCTATCACACACACACACACACACACACACACACACACACACATATATATATATATATAATGTTGTTTGATTTCCGGTGGTCCCCATTGTTGACGCGGTGTATTATGATATCGAGGAAAGGTAAAAATTGGATTCTTCCATTTCGTATATAAATTCTATTGTATATTCAACTTTCTTTACTTTATCTACAAGGTCAGTATCACGAAGATATATTAACAGAGCCTCAGCAATATATCGGAAGTATGTTGATTTTTTAGGTAAAAAACGGATGAAAACCGTCAGACAAAATTTTTTTCCACTTTGACATACACTTTTCTCCGATTTTTTTTGTGAAATATATATGTCGGTTTCTCCCGTCAATTTCGACGTTAGAGGATACGACAACCTCATTTCAAACACGGTCAGCACTTTATGGCCATGTTCATAGTTAATGTTTAAAATTTCTTTTAAAAATCCAATAACTCTATTTACATGCATACAAATCCATACATTCAATTAAAAGTACAAATAAATTCATCCTTGATGATAGCTAAACGTATAGTCGAAAGTGCTCCGACATACAAAATATTCGGACAACTGTTAGATAATTTATGTCCATAATAGAAAAAAATTATAAGAGCACAAGAAAAATTAAATATAAAACGTAATCGCAATTCCTTGTATTTGGGCAGATATCCCTCTTGTAAAATACGTAATATAAATATATGTCACTTAAAATGTCCTATATGAATAAGAGGAAATGGATCATTATTGGAAATAGGGCGTTTATTGATATATCCGTACCGATATAGATATGCATGGTATAAAATTTTTATCAAATTTTTCAATGAATATCCAATTCTTATACTCTCTCTCTTTCTTTCTATTTCCTCTGTCTCTATGGATCTCTTTTCATACATACACATATGAGATCGTTTTGTTTGTTGATTTCCGGTGGACTCTAAGAATTAGCCTTCTCCGAGTCGTCCTATCGATTATTAATCTGTATATTTATTAATATATACTTGATACTTCTGTTGTATTATAATCGAGCATTTTTTAATAACATCGACATGTGGAGACACAGTGGAGTAATGGATAGCAGCTTGGATTGAGAAATCGCAGAGCCGAGTTCGAATTCCAGTCGAATCCAGTACATTCACTTACGTGCTAATACCCTTGGGAAAGGTGTGAATCCTCTTCTTCTCACTCCATCTATGGATAAATAGCAGGACAGACTGGGTTCTATAGCCTCGGATGGCAACTGGTCTAGGAGAAGGACAACTCTGAATTCAAAACCTGTGGGGGGTTGTTTGGGGACCTTCAAAAAGTGTGGATGGTCCTGCATGAAACATTCACCATTATAATCAAATCTCATGTGCTGTTGTCGGGCTGTCGGTTTCCTGGGAACTGATCTGCTTGACCCTCATACGTTGAATTCGACGGGAGAGTCGACTATATATATATATATATGTGTGTGTGTATTGATTATAATTTTAAATCCGCCATTTTAATTGCTTGAAATGGTATTTCAATGAATATACACAATTTTTAATGTTTTCTAGAGTGTGAATTCAGGTAGATGAAATAAATTATGCTTAAAAATTATATATATATATATATATATAACATTGGCATAAAGTTAGAACGAATCAAACCACGTCAAAATATTAACTATATATTCAAATACACACACATGCGAACATACGCTCTCTCACACGCACTCTCACACGCGCGCACACACATATATCATATAATAAATGCGAAATTGTGTATGTCACGCTTTTTCAATTAAAGGGATGCAACTCCATGAATAATTCTTACATATGTAGCCAGGATCAAAGACTCAGCCAGAAAACAAACATGAGAGTTAGAATCACAGATCGCCTTGAAGCAGGAAGAGTTGTAGCTTTGCTGTTGCAGCTTGGCAATGGAAGCATAAAAATCTACTAGAATGGAGATATTTCACTCCTAAATGATTGTGGATTTTCAGTTACACGTATCCAAGATTTGATTAACAGTATTTATTCAAACATTAAACACAATTTCATGGATTCAAACTGGCTTTGTCAGAACGCCATATTAGCTCCCAAGAATCAAAATCTGGATCGTATCAAATGGAATCTTCCCAAAGGATTTCAAAAAGAAACCATAGAGTACATTTCCATGGACACTGTGTTTTAACGAGAGTAGGCAGTGAATTATCTCGCAGAGTTGCTGAACATATTGAATCCTCCTAGAATGTCATCACAGAAGCTGAAACCTAAAGAAAATATGCCAGTTATGCTAATGAGAAATCTGTATCCTCCAAAGCATGACAGAACAAGGTTAATTGTCAAGAATGTGCTTCCTCATCTCTTGGAAACAGAGATCCTCACTGGTCCTGGAAAAGAGGAAAGAGTTTTAATTCCAAGAATCCTCATAATTCCTCCATATCTGTTTTTTGGATTCAAATATCTTCAATTTTCCTTGAGAGGGAACTATACAATGACAATCATTGAAAGTAACTGGACTTCATCTAATAGAACCGTGCATTTCTCCTGGCAAATGTATGTTGGTTTTTCAAGGGTTAGGAATGGAAACAAACTATTTGTACTGACCCCGAATGGGAAAACCAAAAATGTTGTTTATCATGCAGCTTTGTTAAGAGTTCTAAAAACATAAATTAATCATTGTTTTGATGAAAAATATTGTTTGAAAAATATTGTTCAGATGTCCTAAAATTTAATATGCCCTCAATGTATGAAGTGTCATTGTTGAGCACTCCACAGGACCTAGACTAATTGCCGGCCACATGCAGTTAAACAAGTTCTCTGACTTATGACAAATCAGTCGGGTTTCGATCCCGGCTTGAAGCAATCAAACGTCTAGCCACACTGAAGAGATGTGATAGAGCGAAACAGTCTGTCTGTGGATAACTCTCTCTTTATATATATATAATAGCTGGCCACTCGTATTCGATGATACCCGTCCACTAGGACGGCTAGCCAATCCCTATGGCAGACGTTTGTTCAGGCGCATTTGTGTTTATTCAACACCCACAGAGCACACTTGTGGTTTATACTGCAACTATTCTGAGCAGACCTTAGTTACAGTTTCTGAGAAATAGCGTGTTATCTGGCGTGATCAACAATTTGAACAAGGCCAGCCCACTCAAGCCCTCGGCCACGAGGACTTGTGGCTTCGTTCCAGCACAGCTATTGACGGCCCTCAAGAGTTTTGTCTACGCAATTTCACTCACAAGGCTTGAGTCAAACCGCGGTACGGTTTTTCAGGCACTTTCCAAAACAGGCGCTTTCTGGTATCGTCATTGATCCATTCCGATAACATCAGGTAGTATCTTTCCTGAAAAATCGACCATGGTGAAATTCGACCCCGGGTCTCATTGTCAGAAAGCGAACGTTCTAACCACTCGGTCATTGCCCATATCACGGCATTTAGGGGTAGGAGCTCTGACGAGGCAATTAAAGAACATGAGTCGAGTTTTCATGTTGATGTTTTGAGTTTTGAGAAATTTGCGTATTTGGCGAAGCTAACTCTGGCGCAGCCTATTCTAAATACAATTTCTTTTTCTTATATGCTAACTTTTTTGTATAACTAATCTATACGCTGAGGTTTTGAAGTGTTCAGTATTTACTAAATTCCACGTCCTATTTTTTTCAAGATGGATTCAGTGTGCGTGGCGTCACTGCTTTCATTCCAATTCCAGGACATAATTTTAGTTTTAGAAATGTTTATTTTGAGTTCTACGTCTTAGAAACCTTTATAAACGATGTTTATTTTCCGTTCAAAATCATTTTAATTCCAACTATGAATATCTATATAATCGTCCTAGAAATTATTCGTTCAACACAGTTCTGCATGTTATTTGTTCATCCTAACTTCAAAATATTGTAATTGTTAATTTGCAGGCTTTTTTTTCTTAGTTTCAACATTGTTCAGAGTCTTGGGGTTAAATGTAGATTTTCAGGGGATTAGCTCCAGATCAACAGGTAGTTCCTGTTTCTCGTATAAAAAGTTCACAAGAAAATAGATGAGTTTCTGTTAAATTCAGCTATAAACAACGTGGTGTACGAATTCACAGTCTGGATATCTTGATGCCTGAGTTGCAGTAATTTCAACAGAAAGTCTAAATAATCTCCAGAGGAATTGCTGATATACAGAAGAAATCCGGTGATTGATTTCTGGCTATCATTTATGAACAATTGGGTATGCGGAATAAAGTCAGCCATGTAGTTAAGCTGGGAATTGTTCTCAGAAATGGCACGTAATTACTTTGGTTATTGGAGCAAGAAATGGTTTGTAAATCTTAACACTTTCGAAACGAAACTTCTATCTTTAAATCATAATTAAAAAACAACAACATTTTCCTTCCATTACCAGCCTGGGTGATGCTAACCTCTGAGTAGAGCTTCTCATTGCACCTTTTTGGTTTCATGTTTTCCACTGACATGAAGTGGTGTGATTATATTAAACCGATTACTAGATTTACTGCTAGGATAGTCGGATCTGTGTTGTGCCAGACATTACCATTTATCTGTACATTGAATAGTGCTGCTGTATCCGGTCTGGTGCTCCTGCGATATATTTCCAGATTCTTGACAAAATTCCAAAAATATACTCTAATGTTATTGGTCCAGACTGGCATCTCGACACTCAGTCGAACTGGCTTCACCCTGTTTTTTTCTATAAATATTTTCATGGCAGTTGTTCTAATAATATATCTTCTTTAGTTTTTCGACGTCGTGAATTGAAGCGCAGTACTAGATTGGCAACTAGGTCTCATCGTTTTACTCTTCATTTAGCTAGATATTACCGTAACATTTACTAACATTTTCTTTTTTCGTCCTTCTAACTTATGGAAAACACTTTCGATGTTTTTACTTCCTTGCGTCTACGATCTTCAAAAATTCGAATGAAATAATAATCACCCTCTGTCTTCCTAAATCCTGTTCTGTTATTTCCTTTCTCTTCACTAAGGTATTTCCCTCTCAATAACCCCTGGTGAATTAGTGGCATTATCGCCTTTTTTGTGTGAAGTCATTAAAAAAGGTTCCAAGGTTACTTGATGTCGAGGAGAAATGATTATATGTAACCAGTTTCGGTCAACTCAGCATAATATTTTGGAACGAACTCTCACTGTCGATGAGAAACAATTGCGTAGTTATGATCCGCTGACCAATTAATATAGCTTAGATTCGTCGTGCACGTGTACTCGACTGCACGCAAATCAGCAGGATAATTCATGGCTCAGGACGTTTCTTTCAGTTAAGGAAGATATTTTCGTCGTGCTTTTAGATTAAAGAAAAGGCTGAAACGAAAATCTACAGATTGGTGTTCATTTTATGCTGGACAATACAACAGCTGTGAGGATTACAATAGAAAGGGTATTTTAAAGAAATTGATATTTGCATACACATAGACAATATTTGCTACACATCAGATTTGCTCCATCTGTTTCCTGTTTCCAAAAGTTAAAAGCAGATTATAAAAGAATCTTCGAACAATTCGGATTTGCTAAAAACACCAAATTTGTATTTGTATATGATAAATTTTATCGTATCCTTGCAGGGAATATTCGATATTAAATAAATGAATAGATAAGGTTATTAATGGTTAAAATTTACAAAATCTTTTTATTATGACGGTCTTTCAGGAAATTAGGTGGCTTGAATATAAACCAGTCTAAAAGAATAAATTAAAAACCAACGACTGATGATATCACTATTCATCTTTACCATTCACCATATCATGGGAGTTGATATTCAAGGAGTGGTATTCATGTTGTACAAGTGTCTATTATTATAATGTTTCTGAATTACAGGTACTTTCTTGCATGTAAGATAGTTTTCATGCTCTTAATAAATGAGGTAATCTGTCTCTCTCTCTCTCTCTCTCTCTCTCTCTCTCTCTATCTATCTATATATATATATATATATATATATATATATATATATATACATAATATATAGATAATTGTGTTTTAGGACGGTCAACATAAATAAATCTCAATCTTGGGAGTTAACATAAAAAAAAAAATATTTCGTTCTTTGAATAGAACTATTTTTTAGAACACAAACATTTTGGACTGACAGCTTAGGATAAAAAAATAAACTTCCGAATTAGCCTAATGTTCACTTAATAAAAGAACAAAGATCTAATCAGTACAGAGGTTTGCTGGTTGGGGAAGATTTATTGAAGTAATTATTGTATATACCAAAGATATGTTGGATAGAAAATTTTTTACGCTAGACCATAAGAACTAAAATTATATTATTCAAGTGCATTCCACAAAACAGAATGCACCTTCCCAATGTTATATGCAGTGAATGAAAATGGTATGATATTGTGTACTTACATTGCGGAGGTAGGCGGGATTAATACAAAATAATTGTGTTTTTCCATATTAAGCATAAAGAGATTAAATGTTCTTTAAAAATCAAACGTAATTAACATTAAAATTAATGTGGATCAACGTATTTAAGCAGACATTTATTCATTTTTTATTCATACATAAATTAATGGTTACATGTAGGTATAAAATTAAAAAAAATAGGCGGCCAAATTTGATCAACACCTGAAGATTGCGTTGTGCATATAACTCCGTGTCATGTTATTGTTGAGGATAATATATATATATATATATATATATATATATATATATATATATATATATATATATATATATATATATATATTGATTTAAAATATATTTTTTTCGCTACACAGTTCTAACCATGTTTCAAAAATGGAAGCTAAAAGCCACGAATTTAATTTTGTGATTAAATTAAAGACATTAGTTCAATTTCATCCTCAAGCGAATTTTGGAGTAACTTTTTTAAAATTAATGCTCTGTAAATTTACATTGAGCACTATTTTGTTAAAAATAAAATATCTATAAGAATACCGGATTATATATCTTGTTGTTCTTTCTTTTTATATATATATATATATATATATATATATATATATATGTGTGTGTGTGTGTGTGTGTGTTTATTCTTAGTCTGTTCTTATTCTATCTATTTATCTACAGCTCTTAATGTATTTATTTTATCTCTCTCTATCTATATATCTATATGCATACATAGGTACATATATATATATATATATATATTGACACTCAATATTTGTGTAAAACTTATCTTAAAAACCCTTACTTAATGATGAAAGACATATAATGAATCTGACGAATTTGGCATCAGACAGGAATTTTCACACCTGATGAGCTTAGTCTTACGCTCTAACGATATATCACAATTATTTGCGCCAAACCCTGCCGACGGTGAAACTGCTTCTTTTTTTTTTGCCGCCTACCCTGACAGATTTTGATGTCATTTCAGTGCGCCGGCCAATCAAGTACAGTGTACTCATCTCAATAGTTCAACATTTTAAAACACACAATTCCCATCGTTCTCGCTGTTCGCTGATTGTCGACACTGATTAGGCTGTTGCCTCCATCAATCACTGACGTCGTAAATAAGTCTGCTTTGTTTGCTTCCTACTTGTTCTTGATAATTTACAACCGTTCTAATCTAATCACAAGACATTCCCAAGGCACTCAATGTGATGCCGTCTACGGGAGATCGTACGACGAACAAGGCTTTAAGAAGTATCGATAAAGTTGATATAATTCAAATAGATTAATTTAAAAAATATACATGTAATTTTTTTACTTTATGAAAGCGATAGATAAAGTAAATCATAAAGCCCTATTGGTTTGGTTTGTTTCGTTTAACGGCATATCAACCTCAACGGGTTATTTAATGTCGACAACATTTTTAGGATAGATTCGAATATGTATTACCATATCAACCCTCAATGGGTTATTTTAATGTCGACAACATTTTTAGGATAGATTCGTATGAATAGAATATGTATTATTTTGTTTGGATTGGTTTGGTTTATTTTGTTTTTACGGCATATCAACACCTCAATGGGTTATTTAATGTCGACAACATTTTTTTAGGATAGATTCGTATGAATAGAATATGTATTATTTTGTTTGGATTGGTTTGGTTTATTTTGTTTTACGCATATCAACACCTCAATGGGTTATTTAATGTCGACAACATTTTTAGGATAGATTCGTATGAATAGAATATGTCAATTTTGTTTGATTTTATTTTGTTTTTAAATCAACACCTCAATGGGTTATTTAATTCGACAACATTTTTAGGATAGATTTCGTATGAATAGAATATGTATCATTTTGTTTGGATTGGTTTGGTTTATTTTGTTTTACCGCATATCAACACCTCAATGGGTTATTTAATGCCGACAACATTTTTAGGATAGATTCGTATGAATAGAATATGTATTATTTTGTTTGGATTGGTTTGGTTTATTTTGTTTTACGGCATATCAACACCTCAATGGGTTATTTAATGCCGACAACATTTTTAGGATAGACGTATGAATAGAATATGTATTATTTTGTTTGGATTGGTTTGTTTATTTTGTTTACGGCATATCAACACCTCAATGGGTTATTTAATGTCGACAACATTTTTTATGAATAGAATTTATTTTGTTTTGGATTGGTTTGGTTTATTTTGTTTTTACGGCATATCAACACCTCAATGGGGTTATTTAATGTATTTAGGATAGATTCGTATGAATAGAATATGTATTATTTTGTTTGGATTCCCAAGGCATATCAACACCTCAATGGGTTATTTAATGTCGACAACATTTTTAGGATAGATTCGTATGAATAGAATATGTATTATTTTGTTTGGATTGGTTTGGTTTATTTTGTTTTACGGCATATCAACACCTCAATGGGTTATTTAATGTCGACAACATTTTTAGGATAGATTCGTATGAATAGAATATGTATTATTTTGTTTGATTTATTTTGTTTTACGGCATATTAATTTAATGTCGACAACATTTTTAGGATAGATTCGTATGAAAAATATATTATTTTGTTTGGATTGGTTTGGTTTATTTTGTTTTTTTCAATGGGTTATTTAATGTCGACAACATTTTTAGGAATTCGTATGAATAGAATATGTATTATTTTGTTTGGATTGGTTTGGTTTAAATCAACACCTCAATGGGTTATTTAATGTCCCATTTTTAGGATAGATTCGTATGAATAGAATATGTATTATTTTGTTTGGATTGGTTTGGTTTATTTTGTTTTACGGCATATCAACACCTCAATGGGTTATTTAATGTCGACAACATTTTTAGGATAGATTCGTATGAATAGAATATGTATTATTTTGTTTGGATTGGTTTGGTTTATTTTGTTTTACGGCATATCAACACCTCAATGGGTTATTTAATGTCGACAACATTTTTAGGATAGATTCGTCTGAATAGAATATGTATTATTTTGTTTGGATTGGTTTGGTTTATTTTGTTTTACGGCATATCAACACCCTCAATGGGTTATTTAAACAACATTTTCAGGATAGATTCGTATGAATAGAATATGTTTAATGTTTGGAATATTTGTTTTAGGATAACACCTTGGGTTATTTAATGCCGAGAAAAATTGTATTATTTTATTGGTTTGGTTTATTTTTTTTTTTCGACAAAAGGATATTCGTATGAATAGAATATGTATTATTTTGTTTAATTATTTGTTTATTTTGTTTTAGCATATCAACACCTCAATGGGTTATTTAATGTCGACAACATTTTTAGGATAGATTCGTATGAATAGAATATGTATTATTTTGTTTGGAATATCAACACCTCAATGGGTTATTTAATGTCGACAACATTTTTAGGATAGACAATAGCAATTTTGTTTGGATTGGTTTGGTTTATTTTGTTTTACCTCAATGGGTTTATTTAATGTCAATGGGTTATTTAATGTCGACAACATTTTTTAGGATAGACTATGAATAGAATATGTATTATTTTGTTTGGATTGGTTTGGTTTATTTTGTTTTACGGCATATATTTCAATGGGTTATTTAAGAATATTTTAGGATAGAATAATTCCATGTATTATTTTGTTTGGATTGGTTTTGGTTTATTTTCATATACCTCAATGGGTTATTTAAGACAACATTTTTTAGGATAGATTCGTATGAATAGAATATGTATTATTTTGTTTGGATTGGTTTGGTTTATTTTTTGTTTACGGCATATCAACACCTCAATGGGTTATTTAATGTCGACAACATTTTTAGGATAGATTCGTATGAATAGAATACAAAAATTTTGTTTGGATTGGTTTGTTTAAAAAGGATAGATTCGTATGAATAGAATATGTATTATTTTGTTTGGATTGGTTTGGTTTATTTTGTTTTACGGCATATCAACACCTCAATGGGTTATTTACTTATTTTTAGGATAGATTCGTATGAATAGAATATGTATTATTTTGTTTGGATTGGTTTGGTTTATTTTGTTTTACGGCATATCAACACCTCAATGGGTTATTTAATGTCGACAACCAATACATTCGTATGAATAGAATATGTATTATTTTGTTTGGATTGGCGGTTTTGTTTTACGGCATATCAACACCTCAATGGGTTATTTAATGTCGACAACATTTTTAGGATAGATTCGTATGAGAATTGGTTTGGTTTATTTTGTCCATATACCACGGGATTTTTCATTATTGGTAATATTTTGTTGTGTCAAAATCTCTGTTTCTGGTAACAATTTCCTTAACATGAGACATATGTATTGCTGGTAATAGATGAGACAGGTGCTACCACCCGGCTTGAATAGGCAAAGACTATTGGAAGTGCAAGAAAAGAATATTCCAGAAATCTACTGGCAGCAAAAGAACAATTGATTAAATAGACAAAAGATGTAAAAAATGAAGGAAAGCGAGAAGAAGAGAATAGATGTCCATCAGGATTCATTAATAATCTTAAATGAGACAATGCAGATGGACAGTGTTATCACACAGAAAAGAAAATAAGAACTCTTAAAAAGATAATCAACATGCAAATTAAAATTTATGCAAATTAAAATTTAGAGATAAAATAAATCTGGGAAATATTTTAACAGAGGACGCAAAATACGACAGCGAAATCCGACATAAGGAAAGATCCATTCCAAAAGCTAAGTTAAGTATTAAGTCACAGAAAAATTACGTGAGAAACAAAGAAAAGAGTACTGAACTATTTGACAGTGAATACTGGACCATCTCCACACTGATGATGAAGAAAATTGAGGGAATAAAAATATGGTTCTACAGAAGGATGCAGAGAATACCATGGACAGAACATTTGAGAAACGAAGAAGTTTTAGAGAAAATGGAAACTTCTACCTTGGATCTGAAAGATACAGAAAGAATTTATAGGTTACATAATGAGGAAAGTGTACTTGGGAATTTTGACATTCAGAGGACATATACACCCTTGTACAAATTAATTGAAACAAAACGAATAACTCCATTATTATTTACTAGTTTTTTTTTCGTATTTTTCTAATCAAACATGACTCAGTGCACATGTTAGTACTTCGTATGTCCATTCCCCGAAGTCGTTCCTTGCAGAGCGACCACAGATTCTGGATTGGGTTTAAATCAGGACAGTTTCCGAGCCAATCTCTAGTACTTTGATTCGTTCACTGGTAAAGTTTGCCAATGTGTTCGTGCAGCGTTACAATTTTCGTACGCTTCCTTGGAATACCATCTATCGCAGACCATGGTGTTAGGACAACTAATCGACAGTCGTGACAATAGCCTATGGCCTTGATAAAACTCTGATGCAATAATGGATGACGCTAAATTATTCAAAGCCAAACAAATTTCATCAAACACCCCGAAAATAGATTCATATTACTGCACAGTCAGTTATGTGCCATGAGTGATATACACTTAGGCGATCATGTACCTTTCGAGGCAATGTTTTCCTGCAGTAGGTTGCCATTTCTTTCTGCGGTAGATCAGTTGCCATCCAAGGCTATAGAACACGGATTTTTCTGCTAGCTGAGAGGGAGAGAAGAAGAGGATTCATACGTTTCCTAAGCGTATTAGAAAGTAATGGATTCGACTGGAATACGAACTCGGCTCTCCAATTCCTCAACCCAAGTCGCTATCCATTAATCCACTCTACCTCATATTACTGTACCCCACTGAAAATTACCTAATCTGAGGAAAAAATAGAAATCGATTATACTCTGTCACTCCAATAGGTTTAAAACTGACTGTATCCCTTCCACAAGGGTGTAGACGTCAAGTGGGACAGAGGGAAACAGCGTATAAGTTACCTAACGAGCTTTTGTAAATGGATGACAAAACAGAGTTTATGTAAGATAGCAAAAAGTCAAAATCTATTATGAGTTACAAAAGTCAGGCCAATGTGGAGGGCAATGGTCTCCAACGTTCTGAAGGGACACGGCACACACAAAAGAAAATTATTTTAAAAAATATATTAACGCGTTTTCACAATATTCCTTTAATTAATCATTCCAATGTATTTTAATTTAGCCCTCTATTTTAATTATTTTTTTCACTCTGATTTTTTCACATACCAATATATTCCTTTTGATTTGTCAGTACTAGAAAAATGCTAATATCATTTGTTCAGAATACGGAATGTTGATGATATTTTGTTTCTCATTTGTTAGACGTGAGCTAAGATTGAAAATGTATCAAGATAACTAAACTTGATAAACATATACTTACTTCGGCAGTACATATACTAGAATTGGAACGATACGGAGAAGATTAGCATGGCCCCTACGCAAGGATGACACGCAAATTCGTGAAGCGTTCCATATTTTTACGACGTCATAAATCTTGTCATACTGTTAGAAAGCCTTTGAGTTGACATTATTAAAGAAAGAAAAGAAAAGAAAAGAAAAGAAAAAAGATGATGTTTATTTGCTAAATCAACCTTACCTCTCATGTGAGAAGTTTATTTTTATTCTAATTCGAAAATCTATTTTTTCCTTATGACTGTATTTGTTTATATATGTTAATGTTTGTGTACAAAAATTTAAAAAAATGAGTAACTGAAAAAAATAAATAAACTTATTATAACTTGTGGGTTTACAGCATTATCCCGTAGAAACACCGACTCTCATTGAAACACTGGCAACGTCGAGTATGGTCCTCTACTTAGATAGGTCACCACTTGGAAATACTACCTGCTGTTAGGTTATGGAGTTTCTGTGGTCTAATGGATAAGATCACGGAGGGAGAAATCGGAGAGCCGAGTTCGAATACTAGTCGTGTTCGTTAAATTCATGTACATGCAAAAACCTTTAGGAAAGTTATGCATCTACATCTTTCCCCCAGACTTTGGGTTAAATAGTAGAATGAGTCTCCGAAAACCATTATTAGTAATACAATATTTAACCGCCAAAACAAGAAATGACAATCCAAAAATATCTTTCGGCTATAAATCGCCTACAAAAGGTTGAGAAATTATGAGAAACAAATTAATCAGTCAAAGTATATTATAACTTGTCTTATCGTATATTATTTATTTCATAAATATATTGTTCTTTATAAATTAAATTATTTTACTGATAATTTAATAAAATAATTATAACTCATAATAGGATAACGTATTTTCATAATTGATAAACCGATTAGAATTCGATGGATTTATTAACTGAGTAATGACCATTGTCAGCTTAATAGGTCTTGATACAGAAGGTGTCAGTAGAAGCCATTTTGAATCTCATGATGATCACATAAACTTTAAAGAGAATTAGATTTTAAGCTTTGAATATTCATTCTCAGAAACTTTACTTTGGTAAAATTTCGTAATGTTTACAGTTAAATTCACCGCGATGAAATTGCACGTCGAAGAAGTTTCACCTCGAGGAAGGTTCACCTGGATTAAGGTTCATCACGACGAAATTTCACCGTGACAAAAGTTTACCGCGCGGAAACTTCATCATTAATATATATATATATATATATATATATATATATATATATATAGTAAAGGTAATAGATCCGTTGGTATATAAATTACAAAGCAAAAAATCCAAAATCACGTCATTTCATTATAAATCTATTTCAGTCAACGCTAAGTACATTAGTCTTACTCTCTCCTGGTGGATAGACTGTATTAATGAATACAGTCTCTCCACTAGAGTTGAAAAAGACCAAATGTAATTAGCGTTGGCTGAAATTGATTTGTAATCAAATGAGGTAATTTTGGATTTTTTTCTGTGTAATATATATATAAAAGACATTTTTATGTTTATACATTCTTTTTATAGATACTAATATTTAAGTAAATGGTCTGTTTATAATAAACAGTATTAATCAACATTTACCGGCCTGAATATCCGAGAAATTTTCACAGAAAATATTCGTCCTCCGACAGGATTCGAACCTGTATCCTATATGGAACCGTCATTTAGCTTGACGTGTCTTTACCGATTTGGCCACAGAGGAGCGTTCGGTTAGCAAGGTCGAATTTACTATATTAGCGGAAGAAATAAAAAAAAAAACAACTGTAGCCAAACCATAATAATGTAGAAGTATGGCATAGAATGTTTGAGGAGCAAATGTTTTCTTGTCATCCCAATATTTTGAAAAAAATTGGATTTCATTAGTAATGGACAAATGCTAACTGAAGTCATAATTGAACCGTGCACATTCGAGGAAGCGCCTAAAAAAAGAACGGAAAACGAATGTTACGGGGCGAATTCGAAGACTCGTTCTAAATTACAACAAAGATAATTGTATTACCGACGACTTGAGAGGATTAACGTATAATATCAGTTTTTAGAAACCTAATTTTTAATTATTAAATTAATTAAATTAAAACTCATAATATCAGTTATTATTTCCTCTTACTCGATTTTTAAAATGTTTTAATCAGTAAAATTAGTTAGAACACGTTAAATAATGGTTTATTTTTTATACACCTTTTTCTTCTTCTTCTTCTTCTTCTTCTTCTGTTCCTATTTGCCTTGCTTTTCTTTCAGTGTTTCTTTCCCATGTATTCGCCTTTCAACCGCTTTTCCCGTTTTTCGCTTAACTTTTCAGAAAACAAATCTATTTTTATCTGGAAACTGAACTTTTTTCTAAGAATTAAAACAAAATGACTGGTATTAATCATGTTGATATACGTTTTATTCTTTATTTTGATAAGGGTTACTCACAAATAGCTATTTTTAACCATTATAAATTATTCTTAATTAGAAGTATCGCTAACAAAAATCTTTTGTTTTACTCTAATACCAACACTAAAAAATATTCAGTAAAGCCCACAATTAAACGCTCATTTTTCGCACATAGTTGCTAATCGGATAATGTTCTTAATATCTTCAGATAAATTTATTGAGAAAATACTCTTTTTCTTCGATTTATGGTTACCTCCAAGGTTGTTTTTTTTTTTTTTGTTTTTTTTGTTTATTTGATTTTCTTTCCTTTCAACAAGAAACAATCGTTTGAAAGGAGCAAGAAAAATAAAATGAAAGTGAAAATTAGCAGAGCCTACTTTTCTTTCTTCCAATCGATAAATGCTTTTATTTTCTTTCGAATTCTTCGATTAATGCTGTCAGTAGACGTCATGATTTTATGGCCGTATTTGATAAATTGTTTTATTATTGTTTGTGTAGGGTAGTATTGTTATTTAATGAAAGTTTAGTCACTGTCGCAATATCGCAGTTAATATATTTCCTGATAATTAGTATTATACTGATAAGACTATCTGTTGCATTTCGTCTTGTCTTTGAAATCTCATGTTGTTTCTGTTGTTTTTCAGATCCCTAGTCCACCTCACAGACTAAAAACCCATCATCACTTTATTAAGTCTTACAAAGGAATTGGGAAGACATCTTTATGATTCTAAAATTGCAGCATCACCGACTATTTCCCCCCTTTCTTATATTTAAAATTAAACAATGATCACCCATCTCAGGTTTCAAGGACCCCTCTCCGAGGGTTTCAAAATACCTTACTTAGTTCGGGTTATCAGAGTTCTCACCTATAGTCTGGCATTTTGGACGAGCTTGGAAATTTTCTAACACTAAAATTTAAATTTCATTATGAGAAAATAAATTTCTTGTCTTTACTTAATAATGCCGTCAAGGAAAATCTCACTTTTAAATGGAACAAGGGCTCAATGCCTATATTATTTTATTATTTATAAAATGTACAAATAAGAGTGCAGTGTGCAAATATTTCAAAGTGGTTACATCAAATCATTTATTACGAAATGGATCGCGTTATTTTGGTTCTTATAGACATATAAACGTAAATATCTGTTCGGACCTTCAGTTAAATTACAGGGAACTAGCTTGAATAAGGAAAATGTTAAGTTATTTTATATCATGCTTATGGAGACAAAATGCACTTCCATCGGTTTTTCATCTGTCTTAGAGTGTAAAGCTTGCGTTATCATGATACAAATCACGACGCTTTAGTCGGACAACAGAAGGCAGTACCTTTTCAAAATAGAGGAATATTATAGCTTTATCATTGGTTGTCAGTATCTCATAGCGATCTTTCAAACTTTGGCTCGCCATAAATGAATATGATTAAAATCCGTGTTGGACTTGTCGGTTCACTTCCCTTTTATAGAAAAATCCCAGACGCAGAAAAATATACAATTAAAAGAGCTTTTTTTTAATGTCATAGCCCTTCAGAACGTTGTCAAGCATGTCTTTCCAATGTTTCCTTTTTAATTATCTGTGAATTTTCATTATTTTTTTTTTTTTTTTTGGAAAGACAGAAATAATTCTCCGTTGCCGTCTTACATTATGGAATTCAGAGATTTCTTGTTCTTATATTGGTTTCTACAGAAGAATATAGAACCCAGTCAACGTTGATATTTAACCCAGAGGGAATTGAACGATTCATACCTTTCCTACGTGCTTTTATGCGAACGGGAAACTAGCAAAATTACAATTTCACTTTCACTTTCACTTTCCGCATCGATGACGTTAACATTACTCACACTTCCAATAAAGGAGTGAATCTTACTTTAAAGCTTGCATTCATTCATGGAATTGTTGTATCTTTTTTTGATTTGCGGTTCAGAAACATCTGCTATGTTCCTTGAAAGTAAAATAACAATATTATTGTATCCATAGTTCTTAGAATAATGTTTTACAAACTGGGCTCGATAGATTACGCAATAATGTCGTAGTAAGAACACTTTTGAATTCTTTAGTAGGGACATTATAAATTCCTTTCTGACAAAAATATCAACGACCTCAACGCCCTATGAAAAGCTAGACTTTTTTAGTATTTTGGATATGCATGTTCGCTATATATTCTTCTTTGTAAAACGTTATTCTTGTTGTTTGTAAAACGTTATTCTAAGAACTATGGATACAATAATATTGTTATTTTACTTTTAAGAAACATGGCAGATGTTTCTGAACAGGAAATCAAGAAAAGATACAGCAATGCCATGAATGAATTTTAAAGTAAGATTCACTCCTTTATTGGAAGTGTGAGTAATGTTAACGTCATCGATGCGGAAAATGAAAGTGAAAGTGAAATTTTGATAGTTTTTTTTTTATTCAATAGTATTTGGCCAACGTTATTCTGAGCTCCGGCGTATTCACCTGCTGCATTCTCCTAATTCCCCACCACCCACGAGATGGCCGCTTGACACGACATGATCCACACTGATTAACTGACACCTGAGGCCAATTTAACGCGGACCTATAACTATTAAATATTCAGATTTTGTAATTATTATATGCAGCCCTAGCTATATACCTGAATCTATCAACCTGAATACATCTTCTACAGAGTTAATTTAAGATACTGTACGATCCGCAGTATATTACATAGATCCAAACACAAGATCGTTTCAAATCTATTCAAAAATACGACAAGGAGGAAATGACATGGTCAATCGATTTACTCTATTCTTAGCGATTATTTAGAACAGACTAAACTATCGTCTATAAAACCGTTTCTTAGATCATTGATCGAAAACGACATCAAATGAATGAATAATTAGGACTTAAAGAAGACGATCCTTTGTCATATCCTATAGATTGACGCTGCAGAATCCCAGAGAATGAGCTTAACCATATCAGAAAACCCATGGCACTTGAAGATTTCCAACAACTAAAATGGATTGTAATAACAGAACCAGGTTGATTTTCTACAGTAGCTTAAACAAAAAGCTACGAAGGAAACCTCGTCAATAATAGAAAAGCCAATAATATTTAGTGGACTTAAGAAGCACATTTTTTTAAAATCTCTTTTAAGGAAATTATTTTATAAATATCAATCGACACTAACGTTGTTTGGTCAACCAATGCTGAATGTTTTCTGTAACCTCACCATTCCAATTACCATATTATATAAGCATTTTAATGAATTAAACTTTCAGTTAAGATAAATGAAAGTCTACACGCCACTTTTGAAAATATCGAACTGTGATATATTAATTGATATAGTTCTCTTTTAAATATTTTATTGAAGACAACGGACTAGAAACGTATGCTAAATTTATTGGTGATTTTCCGCTGTTGCTGAATAAATCCTTTGATGTTAGGTATGAAATTGTAAAGGAACTTGCACATTTTCAAATTATCGATTGATTTATTCATTTTCTACGGCTTATCAACTGTTTGCAGGTAATTCAAAGACACAAAAGATTTTTTGGATTGTAAGTTTTTTTAACGTTAATAAAGATTCTCTAATATAAGTCCTATTAATTAAACCTGGCTAGACGGAGAAGAGGTTAATCCATACCTTTACCAAAGGTATTTGGGCGTAAGGGAATATTACGAACCTGACTGGAATTAGATCTCGGCTGTACGCTTAACAATTCCGAGTCATTATCCATTAAACCACCCGCACATACAAGTTTACTGCACCTGATATTCCCAAACATTAAACCATTTAGATATTGTCCAAGATCGACGTTACTTAACTTCGGTGTTTCAGCCGGACGCAAAGGTAGATGTCGTGAGACAGAGAGGTAATTTTTATGTTGTTAAGTCCCAGAATTTGATATATACATGGATTCAGATGCTATTAGCGTGGAATAGAGATTAATGTCACATGGCTGAAATTATCTTACAGGTAACGGCATTTCAGCACCCGTGGATTTGAATTGGAAAAAAAAAACATGTATTGATGATCGGTTGTTTTTCATACGTGGCTGCAATTTTTAACGCTTTTTCCGATTGGATTTGTCAAATATTCTTCTATAGTCAATAAAAACCTAGCGGAAAATTCAGCATAGACGAAGTAAATCTTGTTTGTCATTGATATTTGTAAAACCAATGTGATTTACTTAATCGGAGATTTAGTGGTGACTAAAATCACATTTTCTTTTCCATTGATAATTCGGGTCAAATCGAAATATTTCACGAGTTTTTCCACGAAGCATTCGTATATGTAATTATATATTCACTTCTGTATAAAAGTGTCAAGTACATTTAATATTTTCACCTATGTGACACTATTTACCGGTGGCGTGAAAATTAAAAGCGAGAAATACTTAAGGCGAGAAGAAGCTATCACGAAAGACATAATGAGCGATGTTATTTTTTTAACAAAGAAAAGTGGTAAAGATTTTATTTTCATTTGCGGAAGATAGGAAATTCGTAAGATCTCGGATCTGTCGGAATTAACTTATGCTATGTCGCGGCGAATAAAAGATAGCAATCTGCACATGGCAATAATGAAAATTTCAAATTGGTCAAGTGGCCTGCAAAACGAAATGCTGGAAGATAATCGTAATCAGGTCGAGGATCGACCGAGAAAAAAGATCAGCTGCGACTACCCCCAAAGAAAAAGGAAGGGAAAAGAGAAAAAGGGAAAGAATAAACCAGAGATATCATTTGGTTTTGGGACGAGACACCTGTTTTATGTTCAGACCTGGACATGATAAAAGTTTGGTACCGGGACAGATTGCAGGCGACAGGGTGTGAAGACGTACATTTGACCACCCATTTAACGCTTGGCGAAAGTCTCGTTGATAAATTCCAGATGACATTCAGTTAAGATACAGATTAAGGACCACAGTACGAGTCGTAGGAGTCTGGTCGAGGAAAAGAAAGAAAAGAAAAAGGAAGATATTTTTTTCTTTGAGCAATAATTGTAAGCTGAGGCCAGACATGCCGCGCCCACGCTGCCGAGCGTTCATTGGCTGAGTGTTAGCGTGAGCGGTGGGCGAAGGTAAACATATGAGAAGGAGGGGAGAACTGTTGACACCTCTGAGGGGATTGGTGTGAGATACCACTATGAGAAAGAAGGGAAACCTGTTGACGCCCCCTGAGGGAATTGGTGTGAGATGCCAATATGAGAAAGGAAGAATTTGGGAGGACGATTCCCTTAAGAACGCCTCTAAAGCATAAAGTAATGGACTTCTAAAAATGGAAAGTGATAGATTTTCCTGTCCGAAAACAAAGAAAATCCTTATTGTGGATTTGGAATTATCGAGGAACCCAAACCACGACAAGCCCACACCCACATATAAACAGAGCAGACAGCAGACAGTGGCAGTTGGAGAGACGCAGAGGCGGGCAGAAGCAGACAGAGTGACAGAGCAGACATAGTTGAGCTGTGAGCTCGGAGACCAACCTCGCAGCTGACTGAAAAATCCCACGCATTCCGACTTAGACTTCTAACTAAAAACAATTTATTTTTGAAGAACGACTTAGACTCACACCACCAAAACAAGTTTTACGAATATCGCCTGAAGACACAAAAAAATGTTTATTGAAAAACAACTTAAGATATTAAGACTCGCCTAACAAACGCAAAGTGTCACGTATCCATAGAAGTGGTTTGGGAGAAAGATGCAGTCCTGTATTCAGCAATCAGATGTAAAAAATATTTGTTATTCTTTTTTTAACACATTTGAAACTTTTGAGTTGTTACTTTATTTTCTTTTACATATACTTGTGCGATGTCACCTTTGCTCGAATTCGGCTTGCATTATGGCCCGGCGACACATTGATTTCGTCTACCTAAGATCAAATCACAACGTGGGTAGGTTAGACTAGAAATCAAAGCAGTTACTTCGGTAACCAGACGTTGGAGGCCAGCTGGGAACGACAAAGCTGATATCGAATCTAACCAGATTCCCATCCGAATCGGCCAAGGGTTAGAACATCACATTTGGCGCGGCGACCAATACCAAGTCACATTGGTCGTCACAGGATAGTATGGGGGCAGAGGGCCGGGGTGACGTCACACCTTAACATATTGCAGGAACGAAATAAAATTATGATGTATATCTAGAAAGTGTTCAGTCCTATAATATTAACAAAATATAACCTGTCCAGGGTAAAATATATACATATATATCAACATACCTTTCTTCGGACCTTGTCGTGTCCCGCCCAAAAATTATTTTTTCGGGATCGCTACCAGTAGCTTTCACGTCAGTCTCGTCTATGGTCTAATATCATTCCGCTTTAGAGAGTATTTTCGTTTTGAAAAAAGCCACATGTTTTAGGGAGTTAAAACGTTACTCTGAGTTGAAGAAATACTGGGAAGCGTATTGTGATGCGATGATCACACAGTATGAAAGTTCACTCAGGGGCGTCTTATTCTAGATTGCGTAACCCATTGAGAGGGTCTTTTGTTCTAGTATGCGGAATAAAATCCTCTCGATTTTGTTGCCAAGTTAAACCAAGGCTACATACAGCAGTAAAATTGTTGATTCGGACAGAATTTGTATAAATTTTAATGGCTAGGATTTTATTTATAGACGGGTAAAAAAAAGAAAGATGAGCTACTTCTTGAATTAAAGATTAATATATTTCTGTCCGCTTTTTTTTTCTGCAATCACTGACATTAAATAATTTTTCTGATTCTGAGCTGATGGTTAGAAAATTCCGGCGGGGTCCGTACATGGATTTGAATACAACACTGAATCCTCTAGAAGCACGTTGCCTCGTCAGAAATTCATTGATTAAAACGAGTCATATTCTAGTTTGATAACTGATAATTTTCACATGAAATTGATTTCAGCAAAGGAATTAAATTGATGTAAGTGGAAGGACGGCTTATATAGAAATCGAGAAACCGTATGAAGGACGGGCAAAGACGCGGAAATGAAGCAGGTGACGAAACGGAAGAGATTACAAAATACGGAAGAAGGTGTAGGAATGTAGTATGAGAAGTTAGAAATAATAAATGAAGAAGAAGGAAGAGATAATGTGCAGGGGTGACGGGAGTAAGTAGGATGAATTTTCAAGAGAACGGCAATTCGAAAAATAGCGATTCTTGGAGATTCTTTAAAAAAATGAAGTATTACTAAGAGCAAAAGTAAAACATAAAGCTTAAATAATAATAATAATAATGGCGATAATAATAATAATAATAATAATAATAATAATAATAATAATAATAATAATAATAATAATAATAATGGCGATAATAATAATAATAATAATAATAATAATAATAATAATAA
>CAHIKZ030000880.1:1070000-1140000 GCA_903632075.3 Acanthosepion pharaonis
CCTGATCTATCCACTATCCTTCTCCTCATCCTTTCCTCTATCACTCCTATCTGTTCTTGCTCCAAATCTTCTGTAACCCCTTGCGTCCGAGTGCCTTCCCGCCTTGCTTGGTGGGAAACGCTTAAAAAAAAATATTGATTGTTATATTTTTTTAAATATAAAATATCATGTGAAAATTCATGAGTCAAGAAAGCTTCTATGATCAAGCTATAGTGGATATAGAAAATGCAAAAATTCCTTAGTGTATAATATAAAACTTTTTTTTTCGTGCGTATCATAGACTAAGTAAATCATGGTAAATGTTCGGATAAATTTATCTTACGTATTTATAAGTCTATAATTCGTTTTTGCTTTAAATATAGCCGACACATCTGGTCTCGTGTTCCTGTTATATATTTAGAGATTCTTGATAAAATCCAATGAATAATTTTCAATGTTATTATTCCTGACCTGGCATCTCGGTTCACTCACTTTCCCACCATGTGTAATGTAGATCCCATGTCCGTTTTCTCTAAATAATTTACATGATGATTTTTATGATGAACTTTCCTCTATGGTAGCTAGACTCTATGAATTTAAGTGCATTACTAAATTGGCGACAAAATCTCTTTTTAAGTCGAAATGGCTAGATGGAACTGTAAATTCTATGCTAATAAATTCTTTTCTCGCTTGTGAAACTCTCTTCCGACTTCTTGCTTTCTAGTAAAGTTTGATCATCCCAAATTTAAATGCAATGTCAATTGTTATATTCTATCCTATTATGTTATTGTTGGGGATTCCGAGATGAAATTCGGTTTCCAATGAATGACAAACGCAGGAAATAAAGATAAGAAATTAAATGTATTTACACAATAATACAATGGGTATATTGTTAGTAACTCGGTTAGTCGTAATAATAATATATTAGGTTGGTGCAAAATAATGACGTAATAATGTCGTTTTTTGACGTATTTTTTAACGTCATAAAACGACATTATTACGTCATTATTTTTGCACCAACCTAATATATAGATATAGTCTCGAAGTAGGACTTCATTAGAGTTTACGTGCTTGTAACTGACTTCTACAAGCGGTTACCTCACACTATTACTCTACCTCCAACTCAATCACAATCTCTGCTCACTCTCCCAATCTCTCACTCTCTATATTCTGACTGACTCTGGGTATTTAACGGCAGCAGTCCAAGTGACACTCTGGTCGAGTCCACTTATATGTAAAAGGGGAGGACACCATAACAGTTGTTTTATTGTTCTCGCTCATTCATAATACTTTTCTCATGTTCTTTCACAATCAGTATCAAGCCTGCGTGTTAGTGACTCTGTTATCTTCCTTGGGGTTAAAATAATTGCAATAAAATGGAAGTCCATTTGATTTAAAATTTGCAATATGGAGAGTTTGTTCAAAATAGATTCAGATATTTTATAAAATAAGTTCAATGTGACTTTATATATATATATTTTTTTTTGGGCGGGAGGGGTTCAACTAATGATATATTCCGTGTTTCTAAGTAAGCGTGACTCGACGCCTAATCCTGTCAAGTTTGGATTTAAATTTTGATTTTTTTTACTAACTTACCTACTGTTATTAAAGACCAGTGTCCGTTTACTCCAGATCTTTACGCTTCCGAAAACAAATGACTTCTGAACGAATTTACCAACCTACTTTTTTAACCCAACCAACCTTTCTATTCTTGAGTTAAATGTAAAACTTCATGAGAAAAAATGCAGATACCTTTCTTCTAATGACGTAGTCTATCAGTCGGATGCATTGAGCCCTGGACAGACACTCGACAGATATTTGAGACTATCTTGCTAGTGATCATTAGACAAAAAAATGTGTTCATATCTATACACATCAATTGAAAGAAAATCAAATTTGTCATACAGTGTAACCCGGATATAAGAGACCCGGATATAAGAGAAACCCGGATATAAGAGAGATTTTCTCTGGTCCCAAATTAGAGCCATACTTACCTAAACAAAATAGACCAAACCAGGATATAAGAGAAACCCTGATATAAGAGACTTCTTCTCCGGTCCCGACAACTCTCTTATATCCGGGTTACATTGTATAATCATTTTCGTTAGGCATCTACGGAAATATGGTATGTTTAACAATGGCATGCAAGATAAGTTGATCTTTGATATAGATACGGGCAATGTAGGTGTTAATATGATATTTCTGTATCATTCAAAATTGAATTCTGTATCTATCGAAACTTACTAAAATGCGTTCCGGATTTTTTTCAAATATCTCCTTTCCTAAAATAGATACTTATTTTCCAAGCCATATAAATTAAAAAAAAAAAATTATTAAAACTGTTAAATCAAAACCTTGTAATATTTAAAATAAATACATAAATAATTTATTAAATTAAAATGAAATAGCTAGGAACAGAAGAGGATTCCTACCATTCCCAAGGGTATTAGCACGTAAGTGAATGTAATGGGCAGGAATTCGAACTCGGCTCTCCGATTCCTCAATCCGAGCCGCTATTCTTTACATTAAATTACATCAATCATCCCCCTCCATGGTTTACTTTACTTTCACAGATAACCTGAAGAAACTTTATGAGTGTTCTTAAATATAAAGAATTTAAAAGCATAACAATATTTTCTTTTGTATATAAATAAATGTAGCAAAATAAAATTCTTACATTTGTTTGATAATATCCATTAGATGACGAAACGAGCCGGTAAAAAAAGAATTTTATTTTGTCTTTATTCATATTGTTTTTTAACAGATATATATATTTTTTTATATCTTAATTTTTACACATACATATGAATATATAGAATTTCATATTTATAATGATATAATAATTCAATTTCAAGTGACTTATCTGGTTAGCTGATTCAATAGTTTCGCATGAACTGACAGAATCACAAACAAATTCAGTAGTACGAAATAAGAGTGCTTACATCATTTGAGAAGTATCTTAAGCAGCAACAACTAAAGTGGTCAGCACATGTAACTCAAGATGTTGACATTCCACATGACTTCAAATGAATGGGTAGGGAGGAAACTCCCATCAATACATGAAAGAGCGATAGTAGCTCCTGGAATTTAGAAAGCTATTTTCATGACCAAATATTTCCAGACAAAGTTTTTATAAAGTCAAACCGGCAACAGTACCAGTTGCTCGGTCAATGAATACCGAAACATCTAATGTTACCATTACCATTAGCATAGACAGGTTCATCAGGGCCAATTGTGTGATGAGACATTCGATGCGAATCGGCTAACCAGATAAATCAGAATATTATATTATATTATTTGGCTGGTGTTCAAATACATACATACATACATACATACATATATATATATATATATATATATATATATATATATATATATATATATATATATATATATTACGCTACAAAGACAAATGGAAAGACAACTTGAAACAGCTCAACTTTGATGTGAAAACCTGGGAAGTCCTAGCATCAAACCGAAAGGAGCGGCGTAATATATGTTTCATTAAGTTAAAGTGTTTTGAAAACAGTAGACTGAAGCACAGTGATCAACTTCATCAAGCTCTGAAGCAGAGACGCCAACAAAATCCTGCTTCAACAAATTTCATCTCTCCGTTTGGTTTTGTCGCCCGCAGTTATTCTGGGCTAATAATGCCCTTAAGAAAGCACAAATGAAATATGTATTTCCCTTAGCTGATTTTCTCAGCAATAGTCCTTGCTAGCATGCATAAGTGTAAAACGAAAGGCAGCATCCAAAGCTGACCCACATTTATCGTTCACGATAAGAAAGTTTTATTATATATATATATATATATATATATATATATATATATATATATATATATATATAAACACGTAAAATGCTTGTAATTTCCAATTAATTTCTCAGTTGTATTATGATTATTATTATTATTATTATATTTATAATAATATTTTTATGCTTAATTGCAGAAAAAATTCTATTTTAGTTTTAAGTCATTTTATTGTCAGTGATAACTGTTTTTCCATTCATATATTTACTGAGTTCAAATTGTGTTTATAATTATATGTAAATATACATGAGTATTATATCTATATATATATCTATATCTATATCTGTCTTTAAATCTATCTATCTATCTATCTATCTATCTATCTATCTATATATATATATATATATATATATATATATATATATATATATATATATATATGCCCTTATATAGTTGCGCACTCATATGAATTCTATATCATCATGAAGCCTGAAATAAATGATCGATAATTTGAAAAAGTGCAAATTATAACAAAAAGCGCTGCTGTTAAATGTGAATAACACAAACGACGAAAAAGAGTAAACAAGAAGAAAATGCCAATCGTAGTCCTAGTAATATTATTAGTAGTATTAACTGTGATAGTAGTAGTAGTAGTAGTAGTAGTAGTAGAAGAAGAAGAAGAAGAAGAAGACGAATTGACGAGTGTTGATATTAGACAAATATCTTGCGGCGTAGCGTTTGTCAACTTGACTCCAAATCTACTCTTCCTGAATGCGTTCGCCGTAAATAGAACTAAATATCATTGGGCTAACGAAATTAAATCACTGAAGGAAGCTGAATGAAATGCTTCTTGCTCTGTCATTACTTCATAAGTGATTTGAATTCAGTATTCATCCAAGACATACGTCACAATAAGATGGTACAAAAAAAAAATGGTAATAACTTTTTATAAAATAATAAATCAATAATTTCCCTTTCTTTCCTCCGGTCTTTCCTTCCTGAAAATCAAATTGTCCGATTTTGCGAGTTATTCCCACTGTTTTGTCTCCCATAGAACTGTAACAGTAATGATAATTTTATTTTTTACAGTGAGCTTCATTCTGTACAAGGCCCGAAAGCCACTCTAGGTAGAGGATTAAAAAGTAAAAGGCAGAGTTTCTACGGATATTGTTTTCCTACAATTAAATATTTTGTATTCACTGACCGAGCAGCCAATACTGCATTCCGTTGAAATTTAAAAAATCTTTTGATATATTGGAATATGCATACACCTGTGTTCCCCCTCACTGGAATATGATTGATTGGTGTCCGTCATAAATACAGACGGACGTGTAGGTACGACAGAGTTTAAGTCTATGATGACGCCCATTGGATTACGCCATTGGCTATCCTATTGGTCTACACCAATTGCCTAAGCATATTACCTGCGACTACGACGAGTACCAGTCGGTTAGTGCTACCGTGTACTACTTGGTTACTGTAGCCAAAACCCACTTAGCTACTTCGATGAAATATATCCCTTTCCGGGACATATCATCTTTCTATTAAAACCCTTATTTTTATTAAAACATGGTTCTCAAGTCATGTTGCTCTTATCGATTTTTTTTCCATTATGAATGGCCGTTTCATTCCTAACCTTCTGTCTGAAGCGCTGTGGAATGTTAACATCATTTTCTCTTCGAGTTACATGTGATATCCATCTTAGTTGTTGCTGCTTTTGGTATTACTCAAGTGATCTGGTTTCTTTTATTTAGTAGAGTTCTTTGTTTTTGGTCATGTAGCAGCTGTCTACATGGTTCCAAGAAGGCTGATATTTGCCAAGATACTCAATCTTTACACACTGATAGCCATTTTCACCACTGATTTTAGAAGCCTGTTGAAATAGCTTTCTCGAAAACCATATCTACTCAATTTCATAGCCAAAACGCAAATAAAACACTTTCTAAAGAGTTAATGCATTCATTTTTTAATCAGACATAATTTTTAATACAGCAAACGTTATTTTTAGTGAATATCCGTAACAGTAGCCGGCAAAATCCATTGATACTCCAAAATTCGCTTGAAGATGAAATGGAACTAATGCTTTTAATTTAATTGCAAAATTAAATTCGAGGTTTTTAGCTTCTATTTTTGAAACATGGTTGAACTGTGTAGCGAAAAAACCATATTTTAAATCAATTAATTTATAATATTAATGCTCTGTAAATTTACATTGAGCACTATTTTGTAAAAATAAAAAATATCTATAAAAACACCGGATTTTATATCTTACTGTTCTTTTTTCTTATATATATATATATATATATATATATATATATATATATATATATATATATATATATATATATGTGTGTGTGTGTGTGTGTGTGTTTATGCGTGCGTGTGTGTGTATATGTGTGTGTACATACGTACAGAAAGTTTGGAAATCAGCCGACTGTAAAATGTAAGTTACACTGTTGTTATATATATTTGTAGTAGTAGTAGCTGATAGAGGAATCATATTTTACTTTTTTGTACTGAAAACGAAATAAATAAAAACGTACAACAATAACATATACAATAATACGCGAGACAGATGTTGACATTAATGACAAGAATTTGTATTTTTTTTTCGTGATGTGATTTACAGATATTGGTAGGATGCGTGTTTAAAATGTTTTCAGTGTAACTGTCTGTTTTGTTTCTTTAAAAGTGTGTGCTTGTTTTTGCTGGTTTCGAGAATTTCATTGTTAAAGATAGCATTTGAGATCGTTAACTTGGGATTTTACGGAGCGATGGTTATTTTTTATTCCTTTTAACTACTGCTACTGCTACTTGCTACTCTGGTCTAGCCTGGCCTATTCTGCTGATCCTGTCTGCCTTTACTTTGGTGGAAGGACTGTTTTTATCATTAGATTTTAAAGTAATAAAGTATCTTTCTCATCTTTCATCACTTATGGCAAGGTTGTGTTTAGGATGATGAAACTTTTTTAACTTTATTTCAGGGAAGATAAAATATTTCTTTCTACCGTCACTTTTTAGAATGATGAAATATCATAATTCTGGATCATAATATCGTATTATAAAACAAGAAAATCCGGTACGTGGGTAAATCATTTTGCTATGTTTGGGGATATCAAGTCTTGATCGTTTTTCCTACTGCACATTTACCGTAAACTCTGTTTCCACTAAGACTTGAACTGAACTTACGATTATTTCCCCACAAAATTGAGGCACCAATGCGTCAATCCACAAATCTATTGTCTTGCTTATTTTACTTGTGAACTAATATCTCGATCCAAAGCGTTATATTAAAAAAACAAAACAGAGTAACAATTACGATCACAGGAAAATTAATGAAAAGCAGAAAGAGGAAAACAAGTGTAAAAGGACGTGTGCCTGAGGGTTCTGGTGTAGAACCACAGAAAGATAACACGGACTCGGATATAAGGTTAAATAGTAGATTCTCGTAAACGTACTACAAAGGTAAATGTGGACTGGAGAGTACTTTCTCTCACTGGTGTCCTCACTCACTCATTCACTCACTCACCCACTCATTCCCTCACTTGGTGTCTCTACTCGGTGACTCTCACTCGGTGACTTCCACTCGGTGACTTCCTCTACTCAGAGTTGGTAGCCATATTATATAGGTGTGGAAGAGTCCATTTGTAGGTCGGTCCTCGCAACAGTGTTTTATAGATTACGCAAAGGTATTCGATTAGTACGCCACAAAGTTCAGCAACCTTGATATATTTGGGAAAGAATATTAGAATAATCAAGAAACTATGCTGGCTTTATGAGTACTGCATATATACAAAAATAGAAAAGGCTGTAGGACACGGATGTCTCTTTTCATCGGATTTATTCAACTTATACAACGAAGTGATTCTGAGAGAAATAGGAGTACTATTAGGATTCATTATTGGCGGCCACAATCTTAACATAAGGTACGCAGATGACAGTGTTGATAGCAGAGACAGAAAAATAACTACAAGGCAGTGAAAGAAGACGAGAAGAAATGACTAAACATAAATTGCAAGAAGATAGTATGCATGGTTGTTAGCAAAAGGACGAGTCGAAAGTGTGAAATGCAAATCGGAGATACCAAAGTCAAGTAAGTACAAAAATTTAAATATCTAGGAAGTGTTTTAACAGACGCCGGAAAATGTGACACTGAAATCCGAAGTTGTATTGGGAAAGCCAAGGAAGCATTCCAAAAAGCTAACCCTCGCTAGAAACAAGGAAGTGAGAACTAAATTGTTACTTAATATCTGTCTTCCTCTGTGGTAGTGGATCCTGGACAATCTCTTCAAAGATGAAGAAGAGACTTCACGCAACAGAAATATAGTTGTCCAGAAGGATGCTGAGGATACCATAGACTGAACATATAAGCAACGGCGAAGTTTTAGAGAAAATGAAAACCAAACAAATCTAATATTTAACATCAAGAAGAGGAAAGAGTTGAGGTTTCTGGAGCACATAATGAGGAAGAAAGGCTTGGAAAATCTGATACTCACGGGACAGATAAAGGACAAAGTGGAAAGACAGGGACAAAGCATAATAAACTTCGTGAGCTTGACTAATGAATAGCGGAACCGGGTTTAGGAGACATAACAGAAAGCCAAATTTTATTAAGAGCTGCAAGGAATAGGAAGTTGTGGAGAGCCATGATCGCCTACGTCCTGAGGGGGACACGGCACATAAATAATAATAATAATAATAATAATAATAATCTGACTATAGACTTTTGGGATCTTTTCTGTTAATTCACCCCAAATAATGTAAAGTTACTTATCGCAAATATTAATTCACATCAAGAAATTATACATTTTTATTTCGAAGTTTGTTTTTTATTAAAATTTTGACATTCATTTGAAATTATAAATTTTAAATCAAAATTAGTTTCTCTTGCCTAACAACTACTCCAACCCTCAGAATGAAAATTGCTAAGAATCCGTGACATATTCACATTTCGTAAATACTTAAAAGGAATTTTTATACAATTTAAGAAAAAAGAATTCATTTTTGTTTATCGAGGTGAGAGTGATTGCTGACCCCGCACTTAGAAATAGCGCCGATATTTGGGTCGATCACAAACGGCAGTCCAATTGGAATGCAATAAAAGAGCCGGGCTCTGAGAGAATTTGATGCAAATTTTAGTAAATAAATATACTTTTTTTCATTTTGGGGTGAATTGACAGAAAATATCATGCGTCTTCATTAGGAGTTCCTCCTGGATATAGTGGTCTAAAATATTCATATATTTACCTTTATTTAATATTACGTTTATTGAACTAGAATTTTTTTTTCTTTTAAATGTTGTTAGTCACTACTAATCTTTCATAATGCGCGCCTATATTGACAATAAACTAAATTTAATAGATTGTTGTTACATTCCTCTGAGTATTTCATAGCACAACTCGGGACGAGAGAGAATTTCTTGACGTTGCTAATTGCGCTTTCAATAGCATCCTCAGTTAGGAGGTAACAGCTGCAATATGTACTCACTGACCTGACCTATTTATAATTTCCAGTACGCACTTGCCATTACTAATAATTTCCACCGTTTAGGTGTGAAGTGTTTCTCTTACATGATATTTGCAACCTGGCTCAAAACATTTAACACTCACGAATTCTAAGGTCAAAATCGCAATTAATTTTCAAATTAGGCAGTAATCATATATAAATACACACACACACACACGCACACACACACACACACACACATATATATATATATATATATACATATATAAATATATATATAAATTTTAAATTAGATACGTTTAACGGCCAGGAGACTCAGAGCCTGAAGATTGCGTTTAAAAAATATGAAACAACGAGTAGTCGGATATGTATATTCATTTATAAATTAGCACACACACACACACACACACACACACATACATATGTATATATTTATATATATATATATATATATATATATATATATATATATATATATATTATATATATATATATATATATATATATATATATATATATATATATATATATATATATGTGTGTGTGTGTGTGTCAAGTATGTGATGCAGTTCAATTTACATTACATGAATAATTCATATAAAAAAACAGATATTGAAGTTAATGATATAAATGGCGAGAGTCCATGTTCGCAAACAAATTTAATAAATTACATTAACCCCGAACCTGTAGATGAATGTTATGATCACTGTTTATAAATTCTAGTTGCAGAAGGTCTTTTTTTATTTATTTTTTTTTTTTACAAGCTTTTATCTGTGCATACAGACATCATCAGGTATGGAAATAGATTTGTTTTTTACTTCTCGGTAATAACATGACAACGAAAGAATAGATGTAATCCGAAAATATGTTTTTAGAAATGTGTTATTGTTAATTGTAAGAAATTTTGGAGCGTGCGGTCACAACGCTGAGATTGAATTTTTAAATTTTAAGATTGTGCGTTTTTGTACTAGTATGGTAATAGGAGAATTCTTTTGTACTGGGAGGTTGTCCATACCGAATGATCATTTTTGTAAAAATAAAAAAAATTCTAAGATTCTACATATTTTACATAAATAAAGCTCTTCGTAATGTGTGAGCTGTACTTGTAAGTACATTTCTTTTTGTATTTCTTTAAGATATGGACTACCAGGAATCCCTTCAGTGAGTCTGTCGGAAACTTTTCCAATGTGTCCAAGGGTTCTAACTTCAACTGGAAATATTGATGTCCTCATGTGACATATTTTTGTAGATTTCCACTTCAAGATCTTTGTATTTTTTTTCAAAGATGCATTACACTCAGGTGTATAAGAAAGCACATTCTGTTTTTGTCGTTTTTGATCATGAAGTTTGAGCGATTAGTTTTGGTTGTTGTGTATATTTTAAAGCCCCATTCGATTGTTACAGACACTATCACCGTAACTGGGTTTGGATGATGTGCATACCAGGTTTTGTTTTTCAGTTTCCTTACTGTTGCTTATTTTCCAGTGCAGATATAGGCCCATTCTAACATGCCAAATTTTATATTCAGTGGATGCTAAAACTGTGCTGCCTAACACAAGTTCTGGATATTTATCACAAAATCTTTTGGGGTTAACACATTTTTTTCAGTATGTGCGCTTAGTAATTTCTATTGACTTCAGATGTATACGCATTTCTTTCCGGGTACCAACCAGAGACCGAATGTCAAAAATGGCATCATAACATTTTCCACTAAGCAGTTTTGATAAAAAAATACGCACATATTTTATATAGATAAAGCCTTTCATAAGGTATGAGCTGCACTTGTGAGAACAATTTTTGTATTTCTTTAAGGCTTAGTCTACCAGGAGTTCTTTCAATGTGTCTATTGGAATCTTTTCTAACCAATCCGTGGGCTTCAACTACAACTGAAATTGTTGATATCTTCATGTGCCACATTTTTTTAGATAAATAATATGACAGAGGACTTATTATTATTATTATTAAGTTTTTGCCCACACAAAGAAGGCGTTCCAAAAATAATTCTTAACTTTTGATTATTTGTTCTGTATAAAGTCGTGGATTGGGTGTTTGCTGTCACTTTACCCCATGTTGTTTGATGTTGTTGTCTTTTGAGAATAAGTTCGTTCAGTGACCCCAAATCAAATAAAATGTTACCTAGTAGGATAGCGGCGTGTGGCACTTGCGCACGCAAGTTTAACGTTCGTCTTTTGTCTACGCCGATGTCTGAAATGACGTTAGAAGCAAAACAACTTTTACCCACTCTTTCTCCTCTCCCACTCCCCCTCTCTCTCTGCTCTTTTTCCTCTCTGCCTCTCCCCCCTCTCTCTCACCCCTTCTCTCTTCTCTCCCCCTCTCTATCCCCCCGCTCTTAGCTTTCAGTGAGTAAAAATCAATGATGACGTAAAATCTGCACTTTCTACCCTATGCATTCCAAGTTGGATATTCCTTCCACACAATGCCCCTCGTTTTAAGCAATACTAAGGAAACACCTGTCTTTGAACGATTCTTTGAACAATTCTTCACTCTTCAATTCCTCCTCTCATCGCTGGTGGAATTCTGCTACTGATTTTTGTAGCATTTTCATGCCACACAACCATCTAAATTTTCAGTTGGCACCTTGTCAAAACAAAGATTTTCTCGCTAGACACCAAATTCCTTAAATCAAGAAACATTCCACCTTTAAGTTGGAGTTGACAATATAACGCGTCAAAACATATTTCTATTATGTCACAATGCATTAAACAATTAGACTGCGTCACCCTTTTATTCAAGTAAGCTATGTCAATATAATACTTAGTTAAAAATAAATGGCTAGTAAAACTTAACTTTTGACAAATTTTCCAGGTGTAGTTTTGTACACGGTCTGAAAGTAGGGTGCACACAGCGAGGATCGAACTCACTAATCCGCCGTAATTGTTCTAGCGAGACAAGTTTGCTAGCCATGGCACCAGCTTGTCACGCTTTAATATCAGAAATATAACGTTAGATTATGTACTTTCATAAACATAGCTAGTGTATGCGAGAACATAGTTCCCCCATTTTTGGGCACTACGAGGCGGTGTAATGGTTAACAAGCTTGTCTCGCTGAAACATTTTACAACTGAATAGTGAGTTCGATCCTCACTGGTTGTCCCATAATTTTCGGCCTTGTGAGACATCTAAGCTACGCTTGAAAAATTACTAGTTGCCCCATTTTTTTATCCTCCATTATCGTTTCTTGTCTCCACCCCCACTCAGTTTTTAGTTGTCTTTGTTCTCTGGCGAAATCAAATATTCTTCGAGTCTGTCATTTTAATCCAGGTAACCAAGATTTCTGTTACACTTTTGCCTTCGGTGAGGGGTCCTACTACTAATGGTGTTTTGTTTAGTTTCTTTTACAAACATCTTTTTCATTGTATATAAAGATTGGGTTTTGATTTTTTACCCCATTCCTCGATAATGAGCGTGGTGCAACAGCTAAAAGTCAATGCCCTGTTATGGTAAAAAGAAAATAGTAAATACAAATGGGGCAATGAATGCGGTAGGACTAGTGAAAAACCAAACTTTTTCCCATCCCCAATTTTTAGCCATTGTGGCAGATTTTGTATTTTTAATGCAAATAAATATTAAGATTAGGAGGTGTGGCCCAGACCTATAATTTTTTCTGCGTCTATCCTGTATGCACACACACACACACACACACACACACACACACACACACACACACACACACACACACACACACACACAGACATATATATATATATATATATATATATATATATATATATATATATATATATGGGGGTGAGGGGTGTGTGTGAGAGACAGAGAGACAGATAGAGAGAGAGAGCAAATATATTGAAAAATAGGAAAGAACCGTTAAGTTAATAATCCGAAGTTCTTTTAGTATTTTTGTTTTTATTTTTAAATAACAGTGCTCGATACTAGTATGTTGATACAATAAGTCAATGAAAATGAATATCCTACCGCACTTTATTAAAATGGTTGGTTTTATCCATATCCATAGAAACTAATATTATGAATGTATATGCTTATAATGCTTCGTAGATTTCAAAATCAGGTATTCAAAAATTTGCTTGAGGATGAAACAGAACTATGTAATTTAATTTAATTTCTATAATTGAATTGAAGTGTTTAGCTTCTGTTTTTGAAACATGGCAATTTCTATGTAGCGATGGAATCATATTTACAATATAATAATTTAATACATAGATACATATATATATATATATATATATATATATATATATATATATATATATATATATATTCATGAATTATTCACACAAAAACAAATGCAAAGGTTAATGATTTAATTGGCGAGAAATCCATCGTCGCAAACAATTCAAATAATATACAAAGATATATATATATATAAAGATGTCTGTAGGAACAGACGAAAGCTTGTAGTAAAAATAAGAACTAATACGGCAGAAATTTATAGAAACAAGGATCTTTTCATTCATAACGGATTCGGAGGTTTTTGTATATTATTTAAAATTGTTTGCGACGACGGATTTTCGCCAATTAAATCATTAACCTTTTGCATTTGTTTTTTTGTGTGAATAATTCATGAATTTGTAAATTGATTGCACGTTTATCGTAAATATATATATATATATATATATATATATTTATTAAAGACATATTTTATGTTTAACGTTGTTATTTTATAGATACAAGTATTTAAGCAAATGCTCTGTTTATGATAAACAGTATTAAATAACATTTACGGGCCTGAATGTCCGAGAAATTTTCATAGAAAATACTGTTCTTTGACAGGATTCGAACCTGCATCCTATACGGAACCGTCATATACGCTGACGAAACCTTACCGCTTAGGGCTAAAAAGAAGTGTTCGGTAGACAAGGTCGAATTTTGCTTATAAACTCCAATTTTCCATGAATCTCGTACGGTAAGGCACGTCAGCGTATATGACGGTTCCGTATAGGATGCAGGTTCGAATCCTGTCAAAGAACGAATATTTTCTATGAAAATTTCTCGGACATTCAGGCCGGTAAATGTTATTTAATACTGTTTATCATAAACAGAGCATTTGCTTAAATACTTGTATCTATAAAATAACAACGTTAAACATAAAATATGTCTTTAATAAATAAATTGTCGGACCTTGTCCATTTCTTAATATATGACGTCATTTGTTTACATTCGATACGCCAGAGCAGTTATGAATGTACGAGATTCATGGAAAATTGAGTTTATAAGCAGTAAATTCGACCTTGTTCTACCGAACGCTTCTTTGTAGCCTAAGCGGTAAGGCACGTCAGCGTATATGTCGGTTCCGTATAGGATGCAGGTTCGAATCCTGTCAAAGAACGAATATTTTCTATGAAAATTTCTCGGACATTCAGTCCGGTAAATGTTATTTAATACTGTTTATCATAAACAGAGTATTTGCTTAAATACTTGTATCTATAAAATAACAACGTTAAACATAAAATATGTCTTTAATAAATAAATTTTCGGACCTTGTCCATTTCATATAATATATATATATATATATATATATGGGGATGGATTTTTTTATTTATTAATCCGACAAAGTTTTATTACTTAAACGTTATTTTAGTAGATACTCGTATTTGAGCAGACGCTCACTTTATTTATTAAAAAGTATATTTACTTATTTTCGTTTACCCGCCTAAATATTTGAGAAATCTGATTACACAAGCATATGTCGAAGAGCGGATATTTTATCACCTTGCTTGGGGTCAAATTTTAAAAAAAATATCTGCAGTCGATGCAGCGTATACGTGTGTGTGTCTGTGTGTGTGTGAGAGAGAGAGAGAGAGAGAGAGAGAGAGATATCATAGTCTAATCTAATTTATTCTCTACAGTAAACATTTCAACGGGGATTTATTTTAATTAATTTACACAGAAACATACAAGTCATATCGCAAAATCAGTATCAGTAGATTTGTCCCTCAAGCCAATGCTGAGTTGAGCTATTTTTTTTTAATCATTTCCCCTCAAGCAAGTCTATAAAGCCACTAAGATGCTAGAATTTAGTGTGTGTATGTGTGGAAGGATATGATAAAAAGAACCTTATTAACGAAAGAGAATAAAAGAACAGGGATTAAGAAGACAATATTTAACAAATAACAATGTATACAATTTTGGGGAAAATCAAACTTGACATGAAATCAAGTGCTCGGAATATAGGTAGAAATGTGAGAGAAGAATCTGTTAACATAGAAGTTACGATTACCTCTAGCCATTAGAAATGTAAAAAATGTTAAGACCTAACTGCCAATCAAGTACTGTGCTTAAATTTGCAAACTTTATGTTCGAAAGAAGAAAGCAATATTTATTTAAGCCAAAATTGGGGGATAGGGGAAGGCTGGTCGTCAATTTGTCTTATTTTAAAACTTAACTATGATTATTAACCCAAACATACCCCAGTATTCCTTACACCAAAACAACAGATTTATACTTATCATTCTTATTACAGCCACTGCAATACCTCAAAGCCTGTATGTATTTTTTTAAGCATTTCATCCCAAGCAAGGCGGGAGTGCCACTAGCTCGCCAGGGTTTACAGAGGGTAGAGAACAAGAGTAAGGAGGCGTTTTGGGGGAGAGGATAAATAGAATGACGGGGAATAAGATCAAATTATCAGAAGATGTCGATTGACATTGCACTTGAATATTTGAAGATTATAGTTACCAGGATATCAAGTAAGAGGAAAAGAATTCCACAGACGGAAAGTGCAAGAGAAGAAGCTGCTTCAACAGAAGAGACTGTCATATTTAACCGTTTTGACAGTGAAAGGGTGCGACCAAGATGCCAGCCTGGTAGCTTACTTAAATGAATGCAGTCTGGGAACCAGCGAAAGGAATTCGTTGGAACAGATACCGTGAAAATACTTATAAAAGAGACAGAGGGAAGCCACGGCACGTCTGTGAGAAAACGACTGTAAACTAGATGCCAGATAAAGACCTATCACATTGCATTTCCATCTCCGGATTTTGTCGAGGACCTGGAGACTTACAGCAAAGTGGGGGCTGGGGGCAGACTATATCTGACAGCAATATTCCATGCAAGGACAGATGGTTGATTTATAGATTTGAAGGATGGACTTAGACGAGAAAAAACTTTCGGGCACGACACAAAGAACCAAATTTCTGTGGGGTAGATGAAGTTATTGAATCCTAACTAATTCCCATATATACATTTTTGTGGTGGGGAAAAAACAACAAAAGTGGAAAAGCAATTACCATAACAATATTTATAGAAAATGGACAAGAAAGCTACATTATCGCGGTAGGAAATTGATTAATGTTTCTGTTAACCGCTCAAATACAGTGGCCATTTGTCAGACTATGCTAAGTTACGTAAATATAGGTATACTCAGCGAAAGTGGGCGATCTGAACGTGCTAAAATCTTTAATGTCGTCGATCGATTCGTCGAAGGTCTGTATTTTCTCTGGTATGCAGGCGTGTGTTGTGCAAAGGAAATAACGCGTATTTCTCCAATTTATTGTCATTGTCTTCTCGAGTAGATGACGTCAATCTGTGTTATCACGAGATTCACACTGCAAAGTCATGTTTGCCCCCGACACGTACGGCGTATGCTTTCCAAACGATTCAGAAGAATATATAAATCCTGGGCGGTAGAATTAATTGGAACTGGATGCCTGCTAAGACAATCAACCTTTTTCACACGCTTACGGTTAAATAACAAGTAAGGAAATAAGTGGACACGTAACGAAAAGAAAGAAAGAAAGAAAGAAAGAAAGAAAGAAAGAAAGAAAGAAAGAAAGAAAGAACAAACAAACAAACAAACAAACAAACAAAGCAAGCAAGCATGCCGATACTAGTTCGATTCCTGATACATATTTTCTATGAAATTTCTCGGACATTCATGCCAGTAAATTTTGTTAATACTGTTTATTATAAACAAAGCATTTACTTAAATATTTGTATGTATAGAAATAACGTTTAAACAGTAAATATAAATATAAAAATAAATTAAATATCAAAATAACGTTTAAACAGTAAATATATTGCATGTCGGTCCATTTCATAATTATAGCATCATTTTTTACGTTAAGATAAGCTTCGAGCAGATATGATTGTTCAAGGGAAATCATGAAAAATCTGTAGCTTAAAAACAGTAATTCGAACTTGCTAACCAGATGCTTCCACTGTAGCTAAACGCTATCTGACGGTACCGTGTAGGATGCAGGTTCGATTCCTGTCTGAGGAGATATATTTTCAATTAAGGCCGGTAAATTTAGTTAATACTGTCTATTATAAACAGACCATTTACTTAAATATTTGTATCTATAAAAATAACGTATAAACAGAAAATATATTAAAGTAGATGGATTTATATATATATATATATATATATATTTGGTTGGATAGATGTGAGTTTGTGACCCTGGGTTTCACGCTTTAGCGATCGTCAGACAAACTGATTAATGTTTTAAAAAATTTGGGTTTATGTAGATTGCGTGTATTGGTGTTATTGTGAAGTGGTGGGGAAATATATAAATAATTATACATATTTATATTTATTTATATTTACATACACTTTTTCAAACACACACACACACACACACACACATATATATATATATATATATATATATATATATATATATATATATATATATATATATATATATATATATATATATATATATATATATATAGTACTACTTATTGGGCTTTTCAAACACACAGCATTTCTAGTGTAGAGAGATCTATACAGAGAGAGACATAATTTCCATACGAGGTGGGCGGAAAATTAATACGCTGAGTACGAATGAGCGATGCAGAGCTGTGAAAATTTGCTTGCATTAATTTCAACTCTTCTCATCAATAACTGTATTGTTTTCTTTCAGTTAACATTCTTACTTAAAAGAAACCCTAAATGATTAATCCTGCAGAAATACTCTCTTAACTTAGCAGTCTATTTAATATAGCAGTTCTAGAGGTAAAAGATATATTAGGTTGGTGCAAAAACAATGTCGTTTTTTGACGTTCAACTTAACGTCAAAAAAACGACATTATTTTTGCACCAACCTAATATTATTCGATGTTCGTTAAAAGCAACTTTCAGCCAATGAATTGGTGTTTTAAATATGTTCTATGGCAGTCGGTCTATTGTAAGCGGACTGTAATCGACTGCATAAACACTGCCAAAAGCTGAGTCAACCATTAAACAGCTCGGAAAAAGCTGTCCAAATGTGCACGCCAAAAAAGAGAAAAACGAAAAATTTTAATTTCTTAAACAGTAGTTTTATCCTCGTTTCCTTCTCACTTATATGCAAAAAAAAAAAACCTTCCCCACAAAAATCAAGAAACGAACAGACATAAGCCTGTTATCTTAAATTTTTTAGATTATAAAACTAAAGAAAATGAAATAAAACATGTTATCTTCCTAAATTTAAATTCTTTTAACAGAAACCTACGGAAGATGACTTGAGGAGTCGTTTTCAATAGAAATGTGAAGAATAGTGTTTGAAAGCCTATTCTGTATCGATGAGTTTTGAACAACTTGCTTTTCATCTGGGAAACACAATTTTAAAAATAAATAAATAGAATCTCGCATTGAGAGCAACGAAATATCAAAAAAGGCAGATAAACGTGTCAGAGAAAATCCTTAAAAGAGAAATGCTGATGAAAAGATAATGAACGCTTTTTCGCTTTTCACATTGTCACTCAAACATGGACGCTAAGGTTGAATCAGATACAACTGCACACACTCGATTTTCTCTCAAGGTGCTTCGTATACGTGTGTGGCCTGGCGCTGAAATGTAACATTGTAATTTCATCGAATGGTGCTCTTTTAATGATGGGCCATTTTCCAGAATACGCAGCCATTCCTCACTTAACGACTCACCTGTTTAACGACCTCTTATAAATGTTTTTTCCTGTTCCGTTCCTCAAGGACTCATGGCACACTGGATAAAAGCGTTGGATTCAGTGACTTCACCCAAAATGTTGTGAGTTCAATACCTGGCTACGGTAGTGGTTGACAAAAATCTTGGAGAGTTGAGTTAAAGGGAAATAACTGAGACATATGAGGCATGGAACATGACACTAGAACAATCTACCACGGTGGGCGAAACAAAGGGTTCAATTCGATATTCCAATCACCTGAAGAAGGCCGGAGCGTAAAATGGACGAAACGTCGTGAACATGACAATAAAGATGAGCACAACAGTCCGAATAATGTAAAAACTAAAGATCTAAACGTTTTTTTATTGTTTGTTTTACAAAATCTTTGATCATGATTTTACTTTCTTCAAAAAGATTCAGAATAGAGAAATAAAGTGAAAAATCAATAAAGAATTACTTTACCGTATTTATAGCATACGCGTTCGTTTGTTTGTTTTTAACGTTACATTAACTACTTATGGGTCATTTAATGACGAAATTAAGTTCCGGTGGAGCTTTGAAGTCATAAAAATAAAGGTTATTTCGCTTTGAAAATTGAACAGATGGGAAATGATACTCAGCTTTTGTGTATATACATGTTTATGGTGATATGATTGCTAGAGTGAGTGATAGGCATGTTTTATGTTTGTTGAAGTGGTTTTATGTTGTTGAATCTTAGAATACAGTTTGATTTCTATAATAAATGATCGGATATTACATGGATTAATGTCATGAAAGAGTTCTTTCATGTTGGTTGGCTGATTTTGTTTAGTGGTATATCAATCTCTAGGTGTCATTTTCCCAAAATCTAAATATTTTGAACCTAATTTATGGCTTCAATTAAATGTATTTCAAACGTAATTGTATGCCTTCAACTACAGATAAAATTTATTGTTGCCATTCCATAAAATTTTATTTTTATGCTTTCGTAATGGATTTTTACTATTTCCCCATAGCTCTGACACTAGCAGATGCTACCACTCCCGTTTATAGAAGACCTGGGAACAACAGCAATTAAGATGTGGTTCCACAAAAATGCAATTTCCAGATCAGTGACCTCTCTGTAGGATGCAGTTTATCGTCATACCTGGTACTATACAGCGTACAAACCGTGTGTCGATGCTAGAATATAGAGTAGATATTCGATTTTTTAACATACACTACATTTTTATAGAGGTTCACCATGTACAAGGCCCGAAAGACACTCGAGGTAGAGGGTTACGATAAGAGGTAGATTGTTAGAGGAAGATAACGGTTAAGTGTAGACATGAACAAGATTGTTGTGATCAGGGAAACATCCTCTTGGGAGTCTGTTCCACAGAGTAGGGGTTCGCGGGAAGATGTTCAAGTGGAAGTGACTTTTTACCGATAGAATAGGGAGGGGATGTGGGTGATTTTTCTACAATGTAAGTGGGTCCTATCCGTGAAGGTGAGGCCTGGTAGATCCAAGGAATGTAATTTGTTCGAGCGCTTTCCATGGAATTAGCGATAGAGCAGTGAGAGGTTCGCCTGTGAGAAAGAGGTTGGAGGCTGGAAAATAATTCTTCATCCACAAGGACTCAGAGACGCTTTTGAACTCTCGAGACTAGAAAGTGAGGACTGGTCAGCTCCCGCCCAAATATGACAGCATTACTCCGGTCTGATCTGGCTCTTGTAAAGGTAGAGGATAGCTGGAGTAGTAAAAGTAGCTAATCATTTTACCTTAATCTTTATGGATTCATCGTATGTAGGAGTTCCACTTGAGGTCAGGTCTGGGTGTAAGGCCCAATAGTCTCTCAAGACAGGGCGCCTTCTCAGGGGGACATTCGTTGTAGTTTAGAAATAAAGTAAAACTATTACAAATGGCGCCAAACTGAAATTAAATCAAGTCTAATGCCTGTTGAGACAGACCTTTTCAGATGCGCAACATGCCTGACATAACACTCAGATATTTTTTCATCCGGTCTCTCCACTAAGTCCAGATGTGACACAACGCCAATTCGCACGTGGGCAACCAATACACATACGTACGAATATGGCCATGGACAAAAAATGTCATGTTTCCGCGATCATTGTCACGTTGGCGTCGACATTACGCTGACTTACCCAACCTCTCTAAATTCAATGAGGAAAGTGATGCCGTAGGATTGGAATTCCGGGGACCGGGTGCTTTCTACCAGCTAAAATGAGAACAGTTAACTCTACTTCGGCCAAACTCCGATGCCAGGTAAGTAAATAGAAGCCACGCCTAATCAATTAATAATCAGTGACCGGGAACTTAATTTAAGAGTGGTTGTATTGCGTAACTATTTTTCTAGTGAGTTTCTTTTGTTCCACTTCATATAAAAGTGAGTGGATGGACTGCTGTCTAGGCACCAAAAAAACAGAACTCCTGTAGTTGAATGAGACATCATAACAACGCAATCTCCAAAACAACCTTGAAATCATGAGGCCTATTCTCACAGGGAATGTTTCGAATTACAACATTTCAAGAAGAAGAATTCATCCTAGACAATAACTCAGTTTTTCAGCATGCACAGGCATATCAACAAGCTCTTGTTAAGTCAGTTAACTATGGACCGAGCGAGAGCAAGAGAGAGAGAGAGAGAGAGAGAGAGAGAGAGAGTGGGGGAAAGAGAGAGAGAAATAAATTAAATAAGAATTGTATACGTGGGTATTTTTTACTTTTATTTCTGGGCATATTTGCATAGTTTGGGGCTACTTCAGATCACGCCCCTTGCGATCATGGTACCAGCAACCGGCCGCATATTAAGAAAAAACGCTAAATATTGAAGTGATAATTTCTGATCAGCTGATGATAGGTTTATTACCGTGAACATTTTAGTAACGCGCATGATTTGTATCTATTTGCTAAATATGCTTTGTCTAGGTTTCTGAATCGAAACTGAGCAGTTATTAACTTTCGGGAATTTTGTTTAATCAGGGCACTCTTCCTAACCGAGTTGGTTATAGTACGTTTCTCTCGCAATGTGACAGGCAGATACGAATCCTGCCGAAGGGCACATTTTTTTTTAGTAATATGATTTCTCGATTATTCAGATCGGTAAACGAAATGAAATCCTGTTTAAAATAAACGTAAGATTAATAAATAAAAATCCATTACTTTTTTAGATATTGCTTTGTTTTCGTTTCGGATACGAAACTGAGCAAATATGAAGTTTTCAGCACCCTAAGCTTAAGGGTAGTAGATCGGCATCTAGGTCCCACTCTTTTACTGTCGAATTAGTTAAATTTAACCGCCATTTTTCTTGGACAGTTTCTTTCTCGCATTTCCCGCCTATGGAACTCCCTCTCGTTTCCTTGCTTTCATGAGAACTACAATCTTCAAAAATTTAAATGCAACTCAATAGCCATCTTCTATATTCTTGAACCCCGTTCAGATTTTATCCTTTCCCCTGTCTCCCCTACATACAGACTTTTCTCTCATTTTCCACCTCTGTAACCCCTGCTTACTAGTGGTATTTCTGCCTTGCTTGGGATGAAATGATGAAAAGAAAAAGATTCTTGATCATCAAGAAAAACATACATTATATATATATATATATATATATATATATATATATATATATATATATATATATAGTTATATATTTAGGCAGCAATCTTTCCTTTATGCATGGTTCATTAAAAACGACAGACAAGGTACTACGGTTAAGCTTTTTATTTAATTTTTCTTGTGTTCTAACAGAGCTTTCTTTTCTGGACAAAGTGTGTGTAAGAACTGTCCAAATGTTTTATATTTCCGTGCGCTTTCGGCTATACCTTTAGCCATTATCAAGGATGATTCGATTTTTCAGCTTAATTGAGTGTGTGCGTTCTGTGTATGTCTTAGTGTGTGGTAGGGACGTTTTTAATTTTCGATTACAGTTAGCATATTGTGGCTTTGTTCGTAGTTAATATTGTTAAGAGTTGGCTTTTTCTTTTTTATTATTAGAGCTTCCATTATTTTTAGTCTTTTTTTTTGCAGGTGGATGCAGTTAATATATTTGTGTTTTCTACTAGTAGGTTCCTAATAGAGTCGGGTAAATTTGTGTGTTTGTTTAAATGGGTTCTCATGGGTCTGTGATCAGATAGATGTAACGTAAGACGTCTGCATAAGAATGTGGTTGTGTAACCGATGTAATTATTTATGAATTCAGTTTGATCAGGAACACAGTTCCTTAAGGGGCTTTTGAACTCATAGATAATGTTTGTTCTTTGTAATTTTGACTTAGTTGGTGTGTTGTTATTTTTGTGGATAAAGTTAAATGTCTTAAATTTTTATAATAGATAATAAATTTGATTTTTTTATTCGGATGAATTGGAGTAGTATATTTCTTTATAATATGCCTTAGAGAAGATTCATCTTGTTTATAATTAATATGCATTTCGTTTTTGTAATAAATGTGTATGTGATTTTTGGCTGTGTGTTCACAATCGTTATTACTTGCTTTGGGGAGAAATAGTCTAATTTGATGGTCTATAAGGTGGTTAGGGAAGCCGTTGTTGATTAGTGTTTGTTTAACGTTATTAAGTTCTTTGAGGAAGAGTAGTCGAGAGGATGAGCTCTGGTGTGCTCTATTTAGAAAGTTTTTTTATTACTGCTGTTTTGCAGCTAAGTGGACATTCGCTTTTGAAGTTAAGGTGGCACGAGTTTTTTTTAATGATTTAATGAAAGTGTTATTGCTGTATTCAACGAGGACATCTAAGAATGGAATATATATATATATATATATATATATATATATAAAACACACACACATATGTGTGTGTATTTATTAAACAAATTAACTAATAATAACAAAACAAACAATTACTTTGTTTAATAAATTCATTTCATATATATGTATGTATCTATGTATGTATGTGTGTGTATTTATATTTTCATCCAAACATTGTTTCTATCTTTAAACTGATCCTTTCCATTTTTCTAATCAGTTTCTTGATGTTAAGATGGAATTTATTAAGGAGAGAGACGTAGTTTTTTTTTCTCTAATATAAGTACTTTCGATCATTTTTCGAGATCATATTCAGTGGTAAATTTCAAAGAAAAACTCATCCTTATTTTGTTTTTTAAACTTTTTTTATTATTTAGATAATTCTTTAAACTTTTTTTTTATTATTTAGATTATTCTTTAAACTTTTTTTTTATTATTTAGATAATTCTTTAAACTTTTTTTATTATTTAGATAATTCTTTAAACTTTTTTTTATTATTTAGATAATTCTTTAAACTTTTTTATTAATTTCTTGCAAACACGTTAACGATGTGTATCTGAACTGGACAGAGAGAGAAATAACTGCGGCGCCAGACGATTACACAAATTTTTAAAATTATTTTAAAAAATATTTTTGTGACCTGTTTTTTTAAGTTCGATTATGTCGTTATCATTGCATTATTTGGGCGAAAGAAATAAGGAATTTTAAAAGATTTTTGAAGTATTTAAGACGTTAATGAAAAATTTTTAAAATTTCCAAAATAATGTCCTTAGAATAACATTATCTACAAAAAAAATTTTGAACTTTTTACATTTTTTTTTTTTTCAATTCAAAATTTTTTTAAAAAAAAATTTTTAAAAAACTGGTGGATTTCAAAAATTATTTTTAAACGTAACATAACATAAACAAAACTTTGTTTTCATTGATTTATGAGTCATTTTTAATCGTGATTTATGCCGATTTTTTTACGTGACCAAAATGGACAAACCATTCATAATTTTTAAGCAAAATATTCCTAGAAAAGTAAAAATTTCAAAAATATAGAAAGCCATCGGAAATATAAACAAAATATGCTTTAACGTAGATTGCCGATTTTTAGGACGATGACAAACACGTTATGAAAAACCGGTGGGTAAAATACCAGAAACGTTGTCAGTGTAATGGCGAGAATGTGCATCATTGTCCGATTGAAAAAATAAAACAATGATAATTCTTCATCTGAAAAATTTAAAAAATAATAAAAAATACGACACAAACACAATAATTCAGTCTTTCCTAAGGGAAGTAATTCTGAAATAGTAACACAGGAATTACGTCCCTTGTTGCACCATTTTTCTTTTTTCAATCCTGATATCGTTAATTTTTACATTTTATGTATTTGGCATTACATCAAATTCTTAATAAAAATATTTAGTTCTTCTATTAAGAATTCTATATATAATCCAGAGTGTTTAAATTATGTTTACTGTCACAAGGTATGCACGTGTTTTGGCTGCTAAAGTTGTTTACTGCCTTTGACGCTTTATGGAGAATAAAAAAAAATAGATGGCGGCATACATTATCGCAATAAAATATAGTTTACGAATGACATGAAACATTGCACTATGTGGAACTTCTCAGCTACTTATTGTCAATTTAAAGAGGATATAAACATTGTACATGTGAAGTATCACATAATATCAGAATGTACCCAATCAGAATGTGTAGTAGTGCTGTAAGTATTGTTGGCTAGGGTCACCGTGAATATAATAAAAAAGGAAGGCTGTGTTCTTGTAAGACAACACCCCACATGAATGATGTACAACATACACGAGAGAAAAATAATCAAGCTCAGTGAACATTAATAAAATATTGTATTAACAATGATATACAAAAATTTAAACATTAGTATAAAGAAAGTTGCTTCCCTTTTACCATAATAAAAAGGGTAAGTTTAGCTAATTAATGTTGAGTACAATATTGAATGTTATTTAACTACAAAGTTCAGTTGAAGTCTTAGCTAAATAAAGAATAGTTCCACAGTGTTTTATCAGTGTAGAAAAATGTAATGTTCATGAGTGATATCAATAGGAATTAGTATGATTACTCGATTGAGTGATAATTAAGAATTAAAATGTCAATATAGCGCCGTGCCTTATTTTCCAATAATTGAACTGCTACTGACTGTTAGCAAACAGCGAGAGTCTTTATATAACGATGGATAGGCTCCGGGGCGCTTGGCGCTAAAAATATAGAAAAGATACTAAAATACGCGATTGGTCAGGAAATGGACCAATCCGCGATTTTAGAGAAAATTTCAAATTACCTGCGATGGCAAAATTGTCATATGATAAGTATCATATATTTACGAACCAATGATAATGAAGGAAATGGAGGTGTGGCACATGTAAGTGATCCCCACAAATGCATCTTTCAGTCAAATTTCCTCTTAAAAAAAATTAAATTCAGCGTCAATCGTTGTCTTTTGTATTCTTAATTCCTGTTTTTTATTGTTCGCTTTCATTAATAATATTTTCTTTTTCTTATATTGTTACAAACTCAGTAATACCTTGAATTGTAGTAACTTTATTGTTTTCCTTGGGGTGAATAATAAACAAAATCGTAGTAGTTGTATACCTCTGTTTCTTGCCTTTTACAGATAAATGCGTTTTTCCGGATATGACATGCTCCCATAAAGATTAACATGAGTTCAAGGCTAGTCAAAAAGTAATCTTTTCCTACGCAGGAACCTTACTTACAGGTTGTAGTAGGCAAAACCGAAATGAAAATTAAAAAAATTATAAAAAAATTTAAATAATAAAAAGAATTTAAAATTATTTTAAATAAATAATTAAAATGAACAAAATTATTTTGGTTATTTGTTTTACCCGGTAAAATAATGAATCATTTCAACTTTTTTCTGTGTCCATTATTGTTGAAAAATATTTATGGAATAATGGTTTGATTTTATTCATGTGTGTTATTTAATTTGTATTCCTTAAAGACTGTTCCTGTAAGAGATATTATCCCTGTGATGTTATTCATTTCAACTATTTTTTCTGTGTCCATTATATATAAATTATATATATATATATATATATATATATATATATATATATATATATATATATATATATATATATATTACATGAATCATTCATACAAAAACAGACATAGAAGTTAATAATTTAAATGGCGAGAATACCTCTTCGCAAACAAATTTAATAAATTCCATTAACCCCAATCCTGTATATGAATGCTATGATCCCTGTTTATAAATTCCAATTTCATAAGGTCTTTTTTAGTTTTTTACAAGCTTTCGTCTGTTCCTACAGACATCTTCCGGTATAGAAATAGGTTTGTTTTTGTTTTTTAATTCTCGGTAATAACAGGACAAATAAAAAGACCTTATGCAACTGGAATTTATAAACAGGGATCATAACATTCATCTACAGGTTCGGGGTTAATGTACTTTATTAAAATTGTTTGCGAAAATGTTTTCTCGCCATAACTTTTATACCTGTTTTTTGTATGTATGATTCATGTAAAATAAATTGAACTGCACCACGTACTGATATATATATATATATATATATATATATATATATATATATATATATATATATATATATTTAAAGATATTTTGTAGGTACAAAATTTAATGATCGAAATAAAAGTGTAAAATTTAATATTACAAGACATACTAAAACAATATTAAATAATAAAAAAAAAAAACTCAACAACAAGGGGGGGGGAAGCAACCGGTTTCGCTCCCGCTCATCAGGCTTCCACGGGAGATTCAAAATAAACTCATTTAGTTTATCAAAGAATTTTTGTCAACAAATTAATTTTTCACGTAAAAAGCATGGTTCTTTTAAAAAAATATAAATTCTATTTTTTTTTTTTTTTTAATATTAATAATATTATATATTAATATTTTCCATGTACCGTAGGGGATTTAGTAACTTCTTTTAAGTTCCAAAATATTTAGAAAGCGAAGTCCTATTTCTGAATGCATTATTTATTCTTTCACCAATAATACAAATTACAAATAAATCAATAAAAAATAATATATATATATATATATATATATATATATATATATATATATATATATATATATATATATATGTTTGTGAGTGTGTGTATGTATGTATGCATGAGAGAGAATAGGGGTGATAATAGGCCGGTGAAAGTTATTAGATAGATAAAATAACAACAAAATTGACAATATTGATAATAACACTAATAATATTTATTTTATATTAGTAGGGTTTTTGACCAAATGGAAGCACAATAGAAAAAATGTAAAAGATAGGAAATTTCGAACATGAATGTGTCTCTTCTAAGCGAGACGAGAAAAACAAATTATAAATGAAGTGAGAATTTCTCTTTCTGGATTTTTCACATATTTTTATTATCAAAAGGATCTGATAGTTCCTGGTTTGTTGTTTTCCACGATTCGAGTTGTAGGCTTTCGGTTTGTGGAAATGTATATATATATATATATATATATATATATATATATATATATATATATATATATATATATATATATATATATATATATATATATATATATATATATATATATATATATATATATATATATATATATATATATATATATATATATATATATATATATATATATATATATATATATATATATATATATATATATATATATATATATAAATATATATATATATTTATTAATCTTTATTCAAGTTTGTTAATCTTTGTGACCAAATCGATACCTATTAAGCGTGTTTCTGCAATTCTTCCTTTCTAGTTTATTACTTTTGCATATTTAAAATCTTTAAGATGAATTTTTTTTACATATATTTGATGAAATAAATAAATTTAATATTTAGACATGAAAAATTGCATTTTTATTAATAAAAGATTTTATATACATATTGTTCTTGATGCATGCATTTAAAATATAAGAAATCATTAAAGATAGGATGTTTGTTACCTTAAACTATCAATTCCATATATAAAATGTGCCTTAGTTTAGCAAAAAAATACTTTGTAATTTTTCTGCATTCGTAGTCTGACTTTAGAGAACATTATGTACAATTTTGTATATATTTTTCTTGTAAAAATAATGTTGATATTTTTTCGAGTGGAATAACACATACCTTTACATGGAAAGCACTATATATATATATATATATATATATATATATATATATATATATATATATATATAAAAAAACTTTAGGGAAAGAAGAATGGGAAATGCCTTCCTCTGACGGGTTCGTTCTTCAGGATTTCATTGAACTAAGTTGAAATTGATGCGACGATACATGCTTTGAATATATACTCCAGCTGATTTAATTTAGATTATTTTTCTTTTTCTTTGTGTTTCTAATTTTAGTTTTCTTATTAAATATTCCACATTGTTATAATAGATTTACCGATAATGGTGGGACGCCTTTAGTAACTGGCCGTAAATTTTATTACAATTGCTTCCATTGTTTATATTCTTTTCTGAGTTACTTCCCTTTATTTCGTATCTAGAAAAAGGAATTCGTTTAGTGTTAACAATAGGTTTATAAAACCTGATGAGAAATATAAGTTAAGGCATTGTTCCAAGATGTCATATTCTATTGATGAAATAAAAATGTATGCATCATTTGCATGGCTGCCTTTAAATATGAACACTATTCTAATCTGTTTTGTTTCATGCAAACATTAAAAATAAAGTTCAGGTAACTCCACTTTTTCGCGGAATAATGAAAACGGCCACAAACCTAATAAAATCAAAGTTTTATCGTCAAAATGTTTATGTTATTATTAAGATGAAAGACCAAATTATCTTTTAATTATTTTCTAAATTGTTTAATCCTTACTAGGACGTTCAAAATTTGTATTCAATTTTTTTTTTGTTTACGTCAGCGGTGGATGTGTAGCGCGCATCACCACAATTATTTATCTTTGACTGGAAATGACGTGGAAAAAGACATGCAAAGACGCTGGGGGTTACCAAACATGTAGCGGTCACAATGCAGTTTATATTTGACATAAAATAGCACATAGTATAAAATATAAGACAGAACGTAATGGTTCAAAACATAACAATTGATTTGAGTTGATGTACATGCATATAAGCTGAAGTTTTGAATGAATTATGCCTCTTAGATTTGGAAATATTTGTACCGGAGCTTATAAAGATGAAGTAATTATTAAACTGAAGTTTTTGAAGAATAAAGTTCCTGTTGCATGTTAGGAAATGTGAATTGGTAAAGTTGGTAAGAGTTCAGAAAAGTAGAGAGTTCGTACTTGCGTAAATTGGTAATGTTCTTTAACGTCTGACCACATGGTCAAGACGGGAGCTCTTGAAGATTACATCTTGGCAGCAAGGAATAAGATGAATGAAGAGAAAACAGAGAGAGAGAGAGAGAGAGAGAGAGAGAGAGAGAGAAGAGAGAGCTTACACGTGTTTTGTTTATATAAGGTGGTGTAACATGTGATTGGCTCAAACCTTAGTGAGCGGGAAATTTCATTCCTTGCGTGCAGGATATCTGATTGGTCGAAATTGACCAAACACCGAGCTAGATTTGAGGAGATTAACCAATGAATGCTTGTCGCATGATTTGTATGTATGATGGTAATGATAATTACCACAGATGTAATGATTACAAATATTTTTTGACGCTTTTCTTCCGGTGAAAACGCATTTATTTGGAAATTCTTGCAAAAATCAAATAATTGTCGGATTTTAATGAAACTTCCTGTACTTCTTTACAAATGAATGAAATTATTTTTTTAATCTTTTGTTTTAGAAAATCTTGGTAAAAAAAATTTTTTTTAAAGATGTTAATCCTCCACTTATTTAATTACTTGAAATTTCGCGATATTCCTTTCTATTTCCTGAATATATTTATTAGTTAAAAGAAGCAGTCTTTGGAGAATGGAAATCATCTAAAAAATTTTTCACACTTTTACTATTCTAAATGAAAATCTTCTCCGAGTATTATACTGCAAAAATATAATAAAACTATGACATTATTTAATTAGAAAAGTTATATTAAGGCCACTTTTGTTTGAAGAAATAATTTTTTTCGATGAATAATAAATTTTTACAAGATTTTTTACATTTTTAAAAAATTTAATTATAATAACTTAAAATAGTTTAAAAATTGTTTAAAATTCTGTATTACTGTATTACCTGGATGTGATTTTGTAATTAAATGGAAACGAAATTTACGAATGCAAAATTGAAAAAAAATCATAAGTGTCCTTTTACTTTTCGATCTTTAAAATAATTTTTATTTTTTCGCTTTAATTGTTCCTTTTTTTTCATCTGTGATAGCCTAAACATGCTATTATTATGAAAAAGTCACGTACATAATTTGAAGAAAAGAGAAAAATGTCTTTTAGCTAATGTTAATTAAAGCTTATTAACTATTAATGATTAAACAATACTTTAATTATTATAAAAATTTCCAGGTCAATGTGTTAATTTTCTTAATTCTCTTCTGATTTCTTCAGTTATTAAATTTTAAATTAATTTAAGAAAATTTTATAGTAATTCAATTTTTTTATTTTTTCATAAAGCATCTTTAAACGTAACTAAAAGTCAATAAAATATTAAATAATTGCTGAAAATATGTTAATTTGTAAAAATTACTAGATAGTTAAAACGAAAAATATGCGTTCGCTAAAGATTCTGTAAATTTATGTCAATTCTATTTATCTATACTAGCTGTCATCAGCTGGGACCTTATCGATACGTCAATAAATATAGAAAGAAGAACAGGACTCATCGTTGAGAAATGATTTTATATTACTTTCTTAGGCTATAAGCAAGTAATGTTGATTTCAAATCAGATTAATTTAACTTTAAATTTGCGAATTTTACTCAAATAACGTGTCACAAATTTATATTATATTTTTTTTTTAAAATTTAAACATGAGACTCTGGAAAAACATTTTATGGTTAAATCAAACCAAAGGCACTGCCACTTCTAATCGTTAGAATATCCGACGAGGAATCATTCAAGGAGACTCCCTGTCGCCCTTCTGTTCTGTCTGTCCTTCACCCTCCTTTCAAATGGACGAAAAAGTAATAATTATGGATGCAAAAGAAACAAGAAAGTATTTAATAACTTATTCTACATGAATTATCTCAAAATTTCTGCCAAAGACGAAAGGTCTCCTCAACACTGTAAAATGTCTCAGTGATGACATCAGTATGGATTTCGGATTGGATAAATATACAAAAGTAACATCCTAGAAAAGGAAGAATTACAGAAACACACGTAGTAGATCTTGATTTTGTCACAATGTTTAGCAAACTTGCATAAGAAGTCCATAAATACCTTTGAGTCAGTGAAAGTGATGCAATATAGCATACCCAAATGAAATGAGCTGATTCCCTTTATGACTGTGAATTCTGGGCAATCTCCTCACAGATGAAGAAAAGACTTGCAAAAAAAGAAATGTTATTCTACAGAAGGCTACTGAGAATTCCGTGGCCTGACCATGTGAGCAAAGATGAAGTTTTAGAGAAAATAGAAACTAAAAGGACACTTTAATTAACATCAGAAGGGGACAGTTGAAATTTCTAGGTCACATGATGAGGAAAGAAGGCTTGAAATATCTGACATCGACAGGATATATATTGAAGGCAAAATGTGCAGACGAAAGCGCCGAGTAATCTATACAACTAACGCGTGTAAATGTTTGGCAGACCAGGGTTTAGGAAAGATATCGAAAAGACATCATATACTAAAAGATACACAAGACAGGAAAATGTGGAGAGCCGTAATATTAGAAGAAGAAGAAAATAAGAATCAGAAGCAGTATAGTTTATGCTGTTTCTTCTCCATTCACCTTAGCTAATTTCTGTGAATGATATTGTGTTTCTGTTGATGGCCGACTGTTTTGATAGGAATGTCACCATTCGCATGACACCAAGCAAAAGATTACCAAGTGAAATAGAAAACAAAAAAGAAGTTAAATAAAATATAAAAATAGCATGCAGTTTTATGCAACCTGCCCTTTGACACATAATATACGCTTGTAATTCTCATAGGAATATTTAGTGTTCAGATATCTAGTCAAACTGTTTACATTTTGATCGGATGTCTATGAGTTGTTTTGATTGATTAGTTTTTTTTTCTATGAATGAAATTTAGTTCAGATTAGACCTTCATTGCTTGCTGCAAGTTGTGTGTGAATGGGTCATATGGATGCCCGCTTGAATGTGCGTGATGTGTACCCTTTAGGAATTTACTTCCTGAATAGTTTTTGTGTAGTGTTGGTATGACAAAACGGGGTCGTATGAAAGATTTCTTGTCAAAACACCAAAGATTGTTACCCGGCAACAGAATAAATGAATCTAGACTTTTGTGTTTCTAAAGAAAATATTGAACCAAAAATAGACTTTTTAGAAAAATCCCTGCAACTTATCTGATTAAAAGATAAATTAAATACTGGGAATTGACGTATTAGGGGTGTTATAACCCTGAGTAAATAATTAGAGAAGGAAAGGTGGGGTAATGGATAGCGGCTCTGATTGACGAATCGGAGAACCGAGTTCGAATTTCAGTGGGATTCGATCCCTTGGGAAATTCAGACCTATAGTCTTGGATGGCAACTGGTCTACCTATAGTCTTTGATGGCAACTTGTCTACCTATAGTCTTTGATGGCAACTGGTCTACCGCAGAAAGAAATGGCAACCTACTGCGCGAAAAAATCTGCCTCGTCAGTCATGTATCGAAAGATACATGACCGCCTAAGCGTGTATCACGCATGGCACATAACTGACGGAAATGATTATAAAAGCCCTAACATTTATATGGTAGTGCAGCGGTAGCAGCCGTAAGTAAATAAACCTTGTATCAGCAGCTGCTCGAATATAAAACCATCTGGACACTAAAGTAACTCTCTCTTTCTTCCGGGCTCCCTTTTTGAACTGCTGACATGGGCTTTCCATGCTGAAGGTAAAAGGGAAACACTTCACGTTAGTTACAACAAATGTGGCACCTTGCATTATTAGAAATATTCATAGAAATATGATTTAATTTTTTTTTTACTCGGTTTATTAAACAGGTTATTGATTTTTTTTTTAAACGGAAAATAATTGAGTTGAAAATAATTCACTAAGTTGTACTTAGACGATCCTAAGGAAAGAAGAAGGAAGGGGAAAGAAAAGAGGAAGAAAGGGAAAAAAAGGAAAGAGAGATGGATGATGCATGACCCGGTCATAAGCGAAGATAGGTGTCAGAAAGATATCTTGGCCTGCGTGTTGGCCGAATTTTAAAAGACAATAGAGAATTGTTATTTGAAATGAAAAATCCTTTAGAGGGAGAAAAAGAACCAGGCTTGATGACAGTGTATTGGAATTGATAAGAATATCGGTCAAAGCACCTAGCCTACTTTTGCGTGGAAAGACTCATTGTCAAATTGGAGAAAGGGAATTTCTTTTAGAACAATAGAAACGAAATTTTTTAATCGGAGAAAAAAGTGTCTTTTGGGTTGAGGGGAGTGACCGGTGGAACTATATACAGATTCTGACCTATTAAGAATTGGAAACCCACGATAATAAAGTGGGGACATTTTCAATGTAGATAATTAAGATTTTCTGACTGTCGGGTCTGACAAAAACAAGAGGTGAAAAAACGATTGTCTCAGCTCACAGATGGCGCCAATATTCTTTCCTGAAGTCACATCTAATTAGCGGCAGGCTGTTTTGACAGAGCCCAGGTGAGAAAAAAAGCCAAGATTGTCATTTTTCGTACGTGCAAAAAGGGCAAAATTAGATTTTGTTTTTTAAAACAAGAACGATGTAAGCCACGCCCGATTTGAGATGGAGGCGCCCAACCACAATCTCATTAGCCGAAAGCGGTCACGTGATATGCGGAAAGAAGAGGAAGAATGCTCGATCAGGAACCATTGGTCAAAAACGGTCACCTGACATACGAGAAACCGGGAGAGATGGGTGTACGCCTCCCCACCAAAGGCACTGTGAGGGAAGTAGGGGTGAAAACAATAGCGATAATGGAGAAACAGAATTAATGCGGCTATTGGAATTATCGAGAAACCCCTGACGCCAACAGACCCACCCCGGTTTGCTGCGGCGTCAATAAAAGCAGGACCCCAGTCGACATAAATCAGTTGGAGTGGAGTTGCAGCTGGACCGCGGGCAGGGATAGAGCCTGAACGCGGGCATCAGGCCCGATTCACTCGCCCCTTTGCGGGCAAAAGAATCCTCAGACAAGAAATCCTTCCAGCCCAAGTCGAAGACAGAAGTTCAGCCCTAGACGGCAGCGAGAAGAGATCACCTCGGACGACAGAGAGTAGCGGCTAAGTCGAAACAAGAAAATCCTTCCACCCAAGTCGAAGACAAGAGAACTTCCAGCCCAAGTAGACGAAGAAGAAGATTACTCGAAAGCCGCAGAGAAGATCCAGCCCAAGTCGAAGACAAGAGAAGTTCTATCTAAGTCGACGAAGAAGAAGAATCAACTGCGAATGATCGATAGAAATTAGCCCCAGTGTCGAGCTAAACCACACTCCGACATACACAATTCTAAAGAGTAGGCAATTCGAAATCCTTAGGTTGTGTGATAGAAGCTTGGTGCCATAGTCCACAGAGCGGGTCGGGAAATGAGAACAATTTTGTTTTTATGTAACGGACATTAGATATAAAAGGTTGTTACCTTTTTTATCAGCAATCCTTTTGTCTCGTGAGTTTTTTTTTTTTTCTTTTACTTGTGTTTTGCCACCCCGTCGGACTCAACTTGTATCGGCCCCAATCCCTGCTGGTCCCGTCTGTCTAAGATCTAAACACAGCGTGGGTAGACAGACCGGAGATCAGTACAGTTGCTTCAGTAACCAGGTATTGGAAGCGAGTTGGGAAAGGCGAGGCTGGTGATCATCTAACCAAGGGGTTGGAGCGGCACGCTTGGAACCAGGAGGAGCGACCAGGAGGAACGACGTCACAGTTGGCGCCGTAACCAAGGGATTCGACCCTGGGCCAGGTGTGTAACCGTCACACAAATTTAACCGTAGAAATACACAAAATACATCAAAATGGACGGAAATCATTCAGGAATCCAACTGTAATTCTCAAATAACTTCCTTGTTTCTCTATTGTGGTACGAAGAATAGTCAATACACAATAAATCTTTTTCTGTAATTTTTCTTCTTCTTTTATAAGCCAGGTTTCTTTATGACATAGACGATAATGGTCCTCCCGAGCTTCCTGTCCCTTGAAGTTCTTAATAATTTTTATCTTTTTTCTAATTCTCTCAAACCCTGTTCTACCATCCATTTACTTCATGTGCGTTATGCGTTGCTTTCATCTGTCTATATTTCCCTTAGACTGACTTGTGAGTATCAGATTTTCAAAGCCCACTTTCCTAATTACGTGCCGCCAAGTTTCATCTACCTCTCCCTGATGTTCAGCATGTTTGATTTTTTTTTAGATTCTCATTAAAAAAAACGTGGTTGTTCTCATGTTCGGTTCAATGTATCTTCAGCAGCTTTCTGCAGAACCACATTTCTATTGCTCCAAATCAATTCTTACCATATCAGTTCACTGCCATATATGAAGACAGATATCACGTAAGAGTTCAGTAATCTTTTCATTATTTCTAACAAAGATTTTCTGTCGCTTAATTCTCTGCTTAGCTTTTGGAATGCATCTTTGGCTATGCAATTCGTTTTCGGATTTCAGTGTCGCATTTTGCTTCCTTTGTTAGAACATTGCCCAGATATTTAAATTTCTGTATTTGCTTGATTCTAGTATCACCGATTTCTAATTTGCTGACAACCATGCATTATGTCCTCTTGTAGTTTATATTTAGTCATTTCTTCACATTTTTCTTCGATGCTGTCTGTGGGAGCTTGTGTTGTTAACTTTCTGTATCAATACTGTGTCATCACTGTGTTATATGGACCACAGATCTTTTGTATTTTTTCTGATAATCCCTTCACATAGGATAGCCAGACAGAGACTGTTTTCTGAGTGTTGTTATCCTCTTGACACTTCTATCTCAGTTTATAGAAACTGCCGTCATGTATCCAGTGTAGTTGTTACATTGTAGGGTACTAATTATACTGACCATTTCTTATTCATTTGTCTCTGGGTCACCACTTATGACTTTTGCTCGATGTTGTAAGCAGCGGACGATCGCTTTCTTTACATTGTAAACTCACATAATGCCACCACCCATACATGTAAATTGTGGAAAATTTTCTATCTCTTAATACTCTACTTAGCTTTTGGAACCCATCTTTCGCACTTATCATTCTATATTAGAATACTCCCCAGATACTTAAATTTTTGTACTGGTTTGATTTTGGTATTACTGATTTCTATTTTGCATTTTGGACTCGTCCTTTTGCTGACAACCATGCATTCTGTTTTCTTGTAGTTTATATTTAGTCATTTCTTTGCGCTTTTCTTCGCTGCTTTCTGTAGGAGCATTTGTTGTTTCCTTTATGTGTTTGATATCAAAACAACAGATATAATTATAAAAGTACAGAAATCATACGAAAATGAACGCAAATATCTGAAGATTTTAAATCTAGTATATAATCTACTTTCTTTTTTAACTAAGGCTTGCGGCCACATCACTTTGAATCATTAGTTCCCGAAAGATCACAGAAGTTAGGCAACGTTGATCCCGGACAGTCATCTAGATGGATGACCGTTTCGGAATAACAAATACTGTAAGCTTGGATGCGCGGGTGGTGTAATGGTATGACGTGATCCTGCTGTCACCGCATCAATTGTGACGTCACCCCGTCTCTCTGCCCCCGTGCTTTCCTGTGACGACCAATGTGACTTGGTATTGGTCGCGGCACCAAATGTGACGTTCTAAACCTTGGCTGATTCGGATGGGAATCTGGTTAGATTCGGTATCAGCTTTGTCGTTCCCAGCTTGCCTCCAACATCTGGTTACCGAAGTAACTGCTTTGATTTCTAGTCTAACCTACCCACGTTGTGATTTGATCTTAGGTAGACGAAATCAATCAGTCGCCGGGCCGTAATGCAAGTCGAATTCGAGTAAAGGTGACATCGCACAAGTATATGTAAAAGAAAATAAAGTAACAACTCGAAAAGTTCAAATGTGTTAAAAAAACAAAAAACAAATATCTTTATATCTGATTGCTGAATACAGGACTGGGTCTTTCCCCCAAACCGCTTTATGGATACGTGACACTTTGCGTTTGTTAGGAGAGTCTTAATATCTTAAGTTGTTTTTTTTTTTTCAGAAACTGGTTTTTGGTATCTTCAGGCGATGTTCGTAAAACTTGTTTTGGTTGTGTGAGTCTAAGTCGCTCTTCAAAAATAATTTGCTCTTGGTTAGACGTCGAAGTCGAAATGCGTGGATCTGCAGTCAGCTTCCTGCGAAGCTGGTTTCAGAGCTCACAGCTCAAATCTGTCTGCGTCTGCGTCTGCGTCTCCTCGGAACTCTTCCGAACTCTCCCCAACTGCCACTGTCTACTCCGCTTATATGGACGCCGACCAAAACCGTGTGTGGGCCTGTCGTGGTTTGGGTTCCTCGATAATTCTAAATCCACAATAAGGATTTTCTTTGTTTTCGGAGAGGAAAATTTATCACTTTCCATTTTTGGAAGTCCATTACTTTCTGCTTTAGAGGGGTTCTTAAGGGAATCGTCCTCCCAAATTCTTCCTTTCTCATATTGGTATCTCACACCAATCCCCTCAGAGGGCGTCAACTTCTTCCTCATAGTTGTATCTCACACCAATCCCCTCAGAGGCGTCAACAGGCCTCCCCTCCTTCTCATATGTTTACCTTCGCCCATTGCTCACGCTACCATTCAGCCAATGAACGCTCAGCAGCGTGGGTGTGGCTAGTCTAGCCTCAGTTTAAAATTATCGCTCAAAGGAAAAAAAATTATCTTCTTTTTTTTCTTTTCTTTCTTTTCCTCGACCAGACTCCTACGACTCGTAGTGTGGTCCTTGATCTCTATCTTAACCGAATGCCATCTGGAATTTATCAACGAGATTTTCGCCAAGCGTCAAATGGGTGGTCACCTGGACGTCTTCGCACCCTGTCGCCAGCGATCTGTCCTGGCAACAAACTTTTATCATGTCCAGGTCTGGATATAAAACAGGTGTCTCTCCAAAACCAAATGATATCTCCGAAAAATAGTTAATGGTTTATTCTTTTCCCTTCTTCTCCTTTCCCTTTCTTTTTCTTTCGGGGTGGTCGCGATTATCTTCCAGCATACTGTTTTGTAGGCCACTTGACCAATTTGAAATTTTCATTATTTCCATGGGCAGATTGTTATCTTTAATTCGCCGCGTCATAGCATAAATTAATTCCGACAGATCCGAGATCTTACGAATTTCCTATCTTCTGCGAAAAAAAAAGAATCTTTTTCTTCGCAAATGAAAATAAAATCTTTACCACTTTTGTTTGTTAAAAAAAATAACATCGCTCAGTATGTCTTTCGTGATTGCTTCTTCTCGCCTTAATTATTTCTCGCTTTTAATTTTCACGCAACCGCTAAATAGTGTCACAATGGATACTGGATCCGAATTTTTAATCGACAAACCCAGTTTTATTCTCGTTGGGCGCATTATATTAACTTAAGCGCAAATACCCTTGGGAAAGGTATGAATGCACCTTTTCTTCCCCAGCTATAGTTTACTTAGTAAGACTTATGTCCCTAAATCGTTATATATACACGGCGTGCCAAATTATTATTGAGATAACTTTTTTCTAATATTTCAAAAAACCGTCCAATTAATTCACACAAAATCTTCACAAAATGTTGGCAACACTGATCTGCGTAATCACTGAAATTTTCCGCGCAATCTAATCAGCAGCAAATGTATATAAACAGCGTCAATAATGGCTGCCGTAACACGAATGAATCGAACTTCTATTGTAGATTACGCCAAAATTTCTTTGTTATTTTCGAATTAAGCATGTAAATTTACACCTAAATATATCTATTCAAGAATGTGTTATTAGGTCCTTAGCGCGGTGCTTAAAAAGCAAATTACCCGGGTTTCTCAAGGGCTACCCTAGTTAAGTAGTGACCGGGTTCGTCTCGGCTTAATATCGGTGATCAATCGTGGACTGATGTTTTGGCGTGATTTAACACTCAGTTACTTCGGCCTTGTGTCAAAGCTAAGCAATATTGATTTAATATCTATATTTACTAAATATGAAATACTATATCACATGATTAAATGATTGAATCATTTTCTACGGTTTATCAACCCTTTCTATGTTATTTAACGCCAGAAAATATTTTAAATTTTAAGAATTATTTTTCGATAATAATGATCTAATGATGCAAGTTTTACTAATTAACCCATAGCTGGAGGAAGAATAGGTGGATTCATATCTTTCCCAAGGGTATTTGATCATAAATGAATATAACAAACTCAAGTAGAACTTGGTTCTCCGGTTAACACTTCCGAGCCATTGTCTATTACACCAACACCACATCTACGCTTACAGAACTTGTTTTTCCCAAGCGGTTACCCTTCTAGGCACTGACCAGGCTCGATGTTGCTCAACTTAGTTTATCATACAAGAACTAGTTTTTCAATGTGATGTAGCTGTAATCCAGTATGCCAGAGTACTTTAAGACAGAGATTCATGATTTTTTTAAGTTTAACAATCTGGACAAGAATTTGTTTAGCTCTAGGCTAAATCACTATAAATCCGGTGAGAATATTCTGGTAATCCACTGACCCACCTGAGGTTGGTCTGCTTGCTTTTGCAAAATCGACAATTCGATATTCTGACCTTTACTTGGACTCAAAGATCAATTCTTGGCGCTGGTGTTAAATACGCAATGAACTCTGTCACGAAGTAGAATCCTATTAAAATTCTGCTTGACGTTCCATTTTGATAGTTTGCACGACCGTTATGCCCCACGAATATCTCATAAATAATGGACTGTTCTATTTTGATCACATGGAGAGAGAGGAAAAGACTTTACTTGGTTTCAGTGAGAGAATTAAAGAAAGAAAGAAAGAGCGAAGTGAAGTTAGAAGTGATTAACACCTGCCAGTATCTCATAATGGACTGTTGAGTTTGGATCACATGGAAAGAGGGGAAAAGACTACTTAGCTTCAGTGAGAAAATTAAAGAAAGGAAGGAAGGAAGGAAGAAAGAAAGAAAGAAAGAAAGAAAGAAAGAAAGAAGAGAAGCTAGAAGAAATGATCACCTCCTGCCAGTTTCTGATAAATAATGGACTGTTCTGCTTTGATCACATGAAAAGGGAGGGGAAGACTCTACTTTGTTTCATTGATAAAATTAAATAAATAAATAAATAAATAAAGAAAGAAAGAAAGACGAGAATCTAGACGTGATTAATGCCTCCTGACACTATCTCATAAATAATGGACTATCCCGGTTTGATTGCGTAGAAAGCCTAGAAAACTCTACTTGGTTTCAGTGAGATAAAAAAAAAAAAAAAAAAAAAAAAAAACGGAAAGATTGAAGTGTTTAGCGTCTCCTGTCAATACCTCATAAATAATGCTCTATTCTATTTTGATTTCGCAGGAAAAGGATGAAAAACACTACTTGGATTCAGTGAGAAAATGAAAGAAAGAAAGTAACAAAGATAGAAATATTTATGGTCTCCTGTCAAAACCTATGAAAGAAAGAAAGAAAGATGGGAACATAAATGTGTTTAACGTCTGTTTCAGTGAAATGGAAAGAATTGTCAATTCAAATCTTTTCATTTCTGCACTTTTACTAACGACCAGCATTCATATTTATGATTTCGTTACAGTTGTTAGGCGAACTTATCTGGATATTTTATTTTCGTAAAACTCATCATGATCCTAGTCAGTCATCAGTTGGAGAATTAAGAGCCATCAGAAATTTCAAATAGGAAAACGGTTTAAAACTAGTATATATAGTTTAAGTTGTCTTTAGCTCACAAGCCTGAGGACGGAATTCACTGGTAAAGGCCCTGGTTACTTAACCGCTCCACTGAAAACCCCTGGTTTATATGGCGTTATATATAATATATATCCTCAAGTTTGAAATGATCAGTGAGTTATAATATTAAGTGTGCTGTGTGGCACCATGCATAAGTTGGCAAGCTGAAAAGAAATATTCATAAATATATGATTTGTTTTTTACGGTTTGTCAACCATTTGATAATTATTTAGAGCTGAAAAATATTTGGGTTTTGAGAATAATTCTTTCTTTACGTTCAAGCGATCTAGAAGAAAGAAGAAAGAAGAAGAAGAAAAAAGGAAAAAAATAAATAATACGAAACCAGGTCGTAAGCGAGCACACACACGCTCGACTGGCATATAACAGATGTCAAAAATATCAGGTCAAGCACCTGACCTACTTCCGTGTCCACGAAAAATGGAAGTTTGTTATCAAATGGTTGAAGAAACAAAGTTTAGGGACAATGGAAAAAATATGATAGGTAACAGGTGGGAAGTGTATCTAAGGATATGAAGACAAACCATTAATACGAAAACACAGGCAATTCCAGAATTGAAAAAAAAGATGATATTGGCTGAAAATGTTTTTTTGAGATAATGAAGATTTTTGTTATCAAGCTTCGAGGGAAAGAAAAAGTGAAATATTTTTATTCGTTCACGAAAACGCCACCCAGTCTGAGAAATCCCTTTTCTTAGGTCGTGTCCAATTAGCGATAAACTGCTTGACAAATACCACGTGTTAAAAAACCCGAAGGTGTCATCGCAGTCGCTCATGATAAGGGCAATTTAAATTTTTATTTTTTTTAAGCAAGGTGTTTCTTCCCCCAGAACAAAGCCACGGATTGTCCACGCCCGACTAAAGACGCCATTGGCTAGATGGGATCACGTGGCGCACTAAGGAGGAGGAAAAATACCCGACCAGGACCTCATTGGCCGAAAGCGGTCACATGACACACAAAGGAGGAGAAAGATACCCGACCAGGACCTCATTGGCCGAGAGCGGTCACGTGACGCACGAGGAGAATCGGTCGACGCCCTTGTCAGACGTGTAAGTGTGAGGGGCCGATACGAGGAAGCGGGGAAGCGGGTATACGCCCTCAGAGACACAATAAGGAAGTAGGAGTGAAACTGAATTACCGAAAATGGAAAATCCCTAACCAGAAATAAGAAGGGTGGATACGTATTTAGAATTATCAAGGAAAAAACCCTGGCGCCGACAGACCCACCCCAGTTTTGACTGCGTCAATAAAAGGGACCCCAACCGATAGAAATCAGTTTGCGCCGCGGACGGCGAGGGAGATCGCCGCGGACGGCGGGCCAGGATTCGTTCCCCCACCCTAGCGGGCAGGAGAGGCCAGCTCGTTTGGCCGAAGTGAAGCAGCTCGTTTAGCCGAAGTGAAGCAGCTCGTTTGGCCTAAGTGGAAGTGAGGAATCAGAGCAATCTGAAGAGAAGAAGATACTTCGCGCACTGACGGCGGAGATGAGTGACCAATAATTCAGACTCTGAAGAGAAGGAGATCAGCCGCGGACGGCGAGCGGATTGCAGTTTGAGCCGTGAACGACAAGCAGAGATGAGCGCCCAGTGTTGAAACCGCGTCAAGATAGCTCACCAAGATTCACGCACACTTCTGGACTCTTCTTCAACCCAGAACAAGTAGTTTGAAGAGCGACTTAGAATCAGACCACAGAAATAAGTTTTTTTCTTCGACTTTCGTCCAAAGACACACCGAAACACAAATTCCTTAGAGAGCAGACAACTGGAAGCCTTAAAGTTGCCTAGTAAAAGCGTCGTGCCACAATCCACAGAACAGGTCGGGAAGTAGACATAGTCCTATGTACCGAGCAAATAGACATAAAAGTTTGTTACCTTTTTCTTGATGCGTTGGACCTTGTGAGTTGTTATTTTATTTATTTTTTTCATTATACATAATTGTGTGATATCACCCCCGTTAGACTCAACTTGCATTACGGCCCCAAGCCCTGTTTGATCTCGTCTGTCTAAGATCAAGTCACAACGTGGGTAGGCAGACCGGAGATCAGTGCAGTTACCCTGGTAACCAGGCGTTGGAAGCAGGTTGGGAACGACGAGGCTGGTATCAATCTAACCAAAGGGTTAGAACGTCACGTTTGGAGCAGCGAGGAGCGAACAGCTGACGCCGCGGCAAAGACGTCACAGCTGGTGTCGTGACCATAGGATCAGAAGCCTGGACCACGTCACGTCACAATTGGCGCCGCGAACGAGACCGAACGACACAGTCGACGCTGCGACCGGGGGACGACGTCACATTGTCTATTGCCTCTATTTTTGCTCTGTTCACTTCAAAGGCTTCTAATTAAGTCTGATTCTAAAGAAAAATGCTTATACATTGCAAATAAACCTCTTTTGTAGATTCCTTATATAAATATTGTTGAACGGCAAATAAAAATAATCCCTCTGAAGTAAACATAACAACCTAATTCAAACAGATTTAAATGTTTTCAGTCTCAAAAATAATTAAGACTATTTTAATAGATATAAGATACACAAGATCAATGTATTCATTAGACACCAAAAAGGGAAGAAAATGAAAGATATCATACACACAATTTTTATGGAATTAATCGTCTGTATGTCTGGATGCGATAAACTTTACTAAGGACTTTATCACGGGATTACCAAGGTGATTTAAACGTCTCCAATAGATGGCACTGGGTAATATACAATCGTTCTCCGATTAAATCTCTAATGTTCTTGGTACATTTTTAGATTAGAATTTTATGAACCTTCTGATCTTTTTCGCGATAGAAAAAGAGAACTGGCATTCTATATTAACGTTTGTTTCACACCCACCCACGCCCAGCTTTGAATATTTAATCTATTTGCAATTGTGTACTATAATACAAAATGTCGAAAGTGCGGCATGAATCGAATCGATAAAAATCTAATTGGTTACAGGTGTAATGTAATGACTTGTTCAATTACAGGAGTTGCAATACCTTTACAGGTAATTCTAGATCTAATTAATACTATATATTTGCGACCACATCAATGGCTAATATTCAATAAAAAATATTGTGACAAAAATTTGGTGCCGTACTGAGGTAATTGTTAGCAAGTTGTACATTTCTTCTTCTTCTTCTTCTTCTTCTTCTTCTTCTTCTTCTTCTTCTTCTTCTTCTTCTTCTTCTTCTTCTATGTGTCCTGTCCCTTCAGTAAGTAGGCGGACATGGCTCTCGACAATTTCTTGTACTTCGTAGCCATTAAAAATATATTTTCCTTATTTTTTTCTGAACCTTGATCCACCATCCATTTACTCAAGTTCACTAAGTACTAAGTACGTTATGCGTTGATTCCCTCAGTCCATATTGTTTTCAATCAGTCCTGTGAGTATCAGATTCTTCAAGCCCTTCTTCTTCATTATGTGCCCTAGATATTTCAACTGTCTTTTCTTTAGGTTATGTATAAGTTTCACTTTTCTTTCCACTTTTGTGAAGGAAAGCGTAAAATTGGGCCGCTGACTTTTTTGATTCTCATAAATACACTACAAATATCAAGCTACATTTAGTACCAATTTTTTGCTTACCCTCATATTATTATTATTATTATTATTATTATTATTATTATTATTCCTTTGATTTCTGGTGTGTATTCATTTCTTTCCGGGTCCCGACCAGAAACCTAAGGTCAGAAATGGCATCGTAAAATTTTCCACTGAGCAATTGAAAAGAAATAACTTACATAGATAAAGCCCTTCGTAAGATGTGAGTTGTATTCGTCAGAACATTTTTTTGTATTTCTTTAAGGCAATCTTTTCCAATCAATCCGAGGGCTCCAATTAAAACAGGGATGTTTTATGTTCTCATGTGCCACATTTTTGAGGTTTCGATTTCAAGGTCCTTGCATTTTGATAGCTTTTTGAAGATCTTCAAAGATACATTGCAATCTGCAGACACTACCATATCAATAAGGTGGAACTTTTTTTTGTTTGCGGTGTGTATTGTGTAGTCCTATAAAATTGTTACAGGTCCTATTTCCGTAACCGGTTCTTGTGATGTTCATACCAATTTCTTTCGTAGAAGTTGCAGATTTTTTAGATATTGGCCCATTCTGTCATGGCATGTTTTGTATTCAGTAGGTGCCAATACCGTGAAATCTGATACAAGAGGATCAATTGTTTCTGGATTATTATTATTATTATTATTATTATTAAGCAAGAGACTAGTATATCAAGAAAATGACGATAAAAAGGAATAAATTCTAAGCGAATAATGATAAGTCTTTATCATGAACATTATTAATCTCATCATATCTGGCTAGGAACCACCACTAATTCCTTCTATGTAAGGTTTAAAATGAATATTTACAAATGAAAATGTTTTCTTGAAGCTTTCAGTTTAGCCTTAATTGAAAGTTAAAGGATTAAATTTACTGTTTCCAGTAAGCAAAATACTCTGTGGTGTACTGACAGAAATTATATTGATAAATTCGGCCATTTTTAAACAAATGTTAAACAAAACCTTACACAAAGATATATATTTCTGAAATGTTATTTGAGGAAAATTAGCAACATTCCCAGTACATTAATCTGATTTCAAACAAATACTGCTTACTTATTGCATAAAGTATTGTATACTAACATTTCTTGACCACGGCATCTTTTTTTTTTCCGGACGTGTTGATCGATTTATTGACGGAATGATAGTTAAGTATGGCAGGGAAAATTTGCTAGCAGCCTATAAAGTCTATATGAGGGGTATTTTTCCGGAAGTGTCGACAACCCTTTAAACACGTGACATTTTAATGATAATGTTAGGTATGTACATCTGTACTTACAAATTCTGCATGTATATACAGATCCAAAACGAATCTATATTCTTTTCAAAACTATTCGGGCTCGTCAGATTTTAATAATTTTTACAGTATATGTTTAGTAAATATAGGTTTACTTAACAATATTTCCTAAGAGTTACACAACTTAAACTGAATCTTAAAAGACTAACAAATTTATAAATTATTCAATTTAAAATTGTAAAATATGGAAACATACATTGTAAAAATTAATTTTTCATCATTTTTTTCTTCCGACATTATTGTCCTTAATATACATCATTCATAAAATCAATAAACATCTCTAATTAAATAATGCCTTAATTTTATTGCGTTTCTTTTATTTTTCAATTGAGAGCAGATTTTCAGTAAGACGGGGTCCGATTTTGCAAAAAAGAAATTAAGATTTAAATTCTTCATAAAAAAATTGCTTTTAACTAATATAGGCACTAAAAATTATCACGTTGAATTTGTCAAGTTTTCATAAAAATAAGTCAGAGGGTGAAACACATGTAAAATGAAATCTATTTTAATAAGATTTTCTAATAAAATTATTAACGAAGTGACACTTTTCCATCGTATCCAAAAACTACTGTTTGAAATTTAACGAAATTATCAGAAAACATGGATATACACATACTCCGGAAAAATTGTAAGCTTCTAGAAAAAGAAACATAAGATACGGTTATTTACCTAAATTACTTAAATTATTAGTGTATCAAATTTTTAGGGAGGTATAATAAAAAACCCATGTAAAAAAAATAAAATAACACTTTAATTGCTTCATTTACAGATTTTTATGGATATATGCAGTAAATAAGATGAAAGTAAATCGACATAAGAAGTAAACAGAGTTCAAAAAGGATAGTAGGTTTGGTTAATATGAGATTTGATCCTTTTTTTAAATGACTTGGAAAAGGCGCTGGTCCATCGAACATGTCAATTTCTGGATCTTGTAACTTCACGTGATGCGTTGCCAATTTCCTGCCATAAGTCATCCTTGCTTCTAAATTGGCATCCATTCTCATAAACACGTCGCCTTAGAATGCTCCACAAATTTTCAATTTGGTTTAAGTTAGGGGAATTGATTGAACAGTTCATCTTCCGAAGTCCATGGATGCCTTATTTCTGCAGGTATTTTGTAATTTTATGCGCTGAATGCGAAGGAGCATTATCTTGGATAAATACGATGGTTTTCCTGAAGGTGAAAATCTATTTTAGCCAAGATTCCAGGTGCTCTTTGAGGAAGCTTACATAAGCAACTACGATTATTTTCGTACCGTCTAGCACTCTCCACAGACCAACAATGACACCTCCAATAATACCAGGCCAAATCATATTACATCCTCCTCCTTTTTGGCGTGTCAAGAATTGATCTCGTCCATTTAGGACCCAAATTTTCTTCAACCATCCGGGCCGTCAAGTTATGCATGACTTTCCTCTGTGAAGAAAACTTTCGAGAAAACGACCTTTATGTTCTACTTACCCATTTCAAACGCATTTGTATGTGTACTTTTGTCAAACGATGCATTGTCACTTGTCTAACTGATGCCCCGAACCTTTTTCAAAAGACGTTAGCGAGTACTTCTGGACACTGTTGCTTCTCCAATACTGAAAATTGCTCCACTGGTGAGGCTTGAGTTGTTTACAGCTTCACGTTTCATTCGTGACAAAGAACAACCCTCGAGTGAGAATCATTGGTCCTTTTACGTACGTTCATAGGAACTGCAACAAATCTTTTCATAGTTTGGTGATATCTTCCAATTATTTTGGATATTTCTAATATTTCTTTGGAACATTCAGAAGGGGTCAAGTCACAATTTGAGATCAATAATTGTCCGATTATAAGGAAACTCGTTTATAGTCAGGAACACTTCTATATCGTGTTAATATTTCAAATGACCACCGTTTGTTTCCTGTTGCGCAGAACAATACAGTTTTTATAAAGCCTGCACATATATCTATTCCCATTACACTGTGAAAATTTCGTTAAATTACGACTGTTAGTGTTTGGACAAAATGAAAAAATGTCACCTCCTTAATAGTTTAAACGCAATGTATGTCCTGAAAATTTCATTAAAATCTGACAATTATTTGATTATTACAAGAATTTATAATTTGATGTTACTGTCACCTCAAAAAAGAGTCTAAAATTTGATCTGCTAAAAATTAGTACATTAGTTGACGCAAGAAAAAAAAATTTTCAATCAAAATTTCGAATGTTCTAAAAAGGAATAAAAATGTTATTAAATATTCATAAAGTACTTTGATCGTTCGTCTTAACGATAACAAAGAGTTTGATGATAAAAAGTATATTTTCATTACGTTTGTAGCATGTTTTCGTTTGGGTATACGGAATCTTTAGCGATTTCGTAGAGGTACCCACATCCGGCCGTGAACAAACAATGGCATCTGGAAAACACTTATTAGCAAGCATGTAACTGTGTGAAATTCCGAGTTGAGGTTAACTTGTGTTGTTCGTATTAAATAGGCTCTTCAGGATACGGGATACCAGTTCCTTTCATATCGCAGACCTCTATTAGAAATTCAGATTTATGATGATTGTTTAAATAAATTGTGGGGCTCAGTCTACCTAAATTTTAAGAGAAAAATAAAATCTGAGTGTCATGTTCACAAATACAACACATATTTATAGAACGCGAATGAAAGATCATCACAGAAAAAGAAAAAGACGAAGCTAAATATGTCAGTAACATTTATACAGTCAGATATATGCATTTACATATCAATGATTTTTGCTGTGGCCTTGAAGAGACCAATAGTTTGTTTGATTTTTCGAAATTGATTTGTCGCGAGTCTGCAAAGTTTCGAAGTGTTCTGATATAAGTGAGGAATCAAGTTGTATGTTACGTCTATGTGTGTGTGTAATGTGAAAGAAACGTGTGCGACTGCTGACTGCGTGTGATTGAAGTCATTTTAAAACAGTGAAAGAGATAATATAGGGCTTAGTTTCGTTGCAGCTTTGTATGCAGAAAAATCATCGCTGACTGATGCGCTGTTATTGGGTCTAAGCTGGTGATCGAGGCATGATCTGGTTCGATAACTATTTAGCCGACTGTCATTCACTGACTGTCTTTCACTGATTGTTTTTCACTGACTGTGTCGTTGCAGATCTAATCACTAATTTATCCGCTGTAGATCTGGTTGCTGACTTGTTGCTAATCCGTTCTTTTATTTTCATATCTTGTGGTGTTCAAGCGTGCGGTCATTTAATACCGGAACTTAATTTTTCTTGAGGACTTGGAAATTAGAAACTTATGATCTATGTTATTCCGCTTTCACAACTGAATACATGGCATATGATAGACAACATTTGTGCGTATATATATTTGTGAGGACAGGATTACTAGAGTCGATGATGTGTGTTTTATGTTGTAGTTTTCTGGGAAGTTACACAATACAGTAAAATTGTCGGATATTATATTGATTAATGTCATGAAAGAGTTCTTTCAAGTTCTTTGCTTGGTAATATTTTAAACGGATTTGGTTGACACGCTACAGTTTGTTAGTATATGCCTATTGTTGGCAATTTAAAAATAAATATGTATTGATGGTATTTCTTATGCATTACTGGTATTTTTTATAAATATAAACCTTTTATACTTTCGTAGTGTTTAGCTTTTGTTTGGAGGGGGGCCAATATTTGCACATAACTGAGACCCTAACAGGTGCTGCAACCCCGGGTCAAGGTAGACCTGGGAACAACAACAATTAAGAGATGTATTCACGCTGCTCAAAAAACGCCAATATCCTGATCAAATTCCTTGCTGCCGGATGTAATTTATCGTCATATATATATATATATATATATATATATATATATATATATATATATATATATATATATATATATATATATATATATATATATATATATATATATATATATATATATATATATATGTATGTATGTATGTATATAAATATATATATAGAAGAATCGATTCTAGAAGAATTCAACAGATTTTAGAAAGACTGGACGGCCGTTTCGTTATTTAGACTCATCAGCAGTGTGCATCCACTGCTGATGAGTTTGAAAATAGGACGAAACGGCCGTCTTGTGGTTTCTGCATTCTGTAGCGGATTCTTCTAGAATCGATGAATTTCTATAAATGATTATTCAAATCACAAAAGAAATTTTCGTCACTTATATATATATATATATATGTGTGTGTGTGTGTGTGTGTGTGTGTGTGTGTTATGTGCCTAGTGAACTGTAACTATATATTATAGATGTATTTTCATTTATGAAAATAAACTCGGCAATATATCTTTTTTAATATGAACTGTGCTTTGTTTGTTGGTGTCTTCCGTCATTCGATATTTATTTGCGGGCCAACATACAGCTTGAAAAGGTAACTCCCTCAATTACGCTCAAACAAAAACACAAAGTCTAGCTGCCTGGAAATAACAAGTGATAAATCTTGTCTGCCCTTGCCAGAAATCTAGTTGTCGTAGTATGTAGAATTGGAGAGAAAGAAAGATAACGGCAAATCCTGTGAAACTGGATACAAACAGGAAATAAGAACTGGCGGCTTATTGTGCGCTACACAGAAAACAATTTATCACAAACAATAAGAAAGAAATTTACAAGTGCGGTTGGTATATCTAATGTCCCTACCTACCTGTACATTGGCACAAATCTTTTTTTCAGGACGATGAAATGTGTCCTAGTTCTGAGAAGTCTTCACATTTTGGGAGAAAAAGAGCCGATGATAAACAAATAAGAAATTCAGATAGGATAAAATAGAGATAAACTGTGAGAGACAGAGCGAGATTTATCGCGCGAAAGAGAGAGAGATGATTTATGCTTGCCCGTAAGATTCAAAATGAAGTCTGCTTAATGTTTATATTGCCATTACAAAATAAATGTCATCCATAGCATGGTATATCTGTATATTTTTATTTTGAAAATTAAAAGAAATTCAGATAGGATAAAATAGAATAAACTAGCATTTATCAATGATTTATGCCGGTAAGTCAATGAATCCATTGCATTCTTTTCCAGGGATTATTTTGGTTGATAAAAATAAAAGGGATTAGTGGTTATAATAAAAGCACTAGAATCTTATTTAGTGAGTATTTCTAGTCAAAATGTATATAATTGCTATGTACCTTCACACGGATTTATTGATAATCTTTTATAAGTTGATAGGTGCGGTGATACATCACACTAGATAAAGTTTTAATTCTATTTTCCCGCTGATTTTAGACTAATCGTTAATAGAAAAGTTTAGCGCAGATTTATCACAAGATCGCACGTATTGTGCCCACAGTTTGGGTTCAAAAGCGTCTCCAAACTCTTGCGGTTGAAGAATTATTCACCATACTTCAACCTCCCTCCTACAGGCGTGTTGTGGCAAGATTATCACTGCTCTACAGCTAACGTAACCGTCTAACTCGAGTAGCACCCGGGCCTTGTAAAGTGTAAATGTTGCTGTGAATAAAAAAAGAAAACAAGAAGAATTCACATTACAATGATCTTCAATTCCAGTTTGAGACATGGCGGAACTGTCTTCTGAATGTTGTAATACAAATTCAGATATCTTAGGGGAGATAACATGAAAATAATTTTCTTGAGTTGCTTCCCTTGGAAAGTTGTTAATTCTACATAATTATTGTGTTTGTTAATAAAGATGTTCCAGTTGATTTAAAAAGAAACGGTTTCGGCTTATCAACTTCGTCTGAGATTGCTAATGTCCATATTGCACTAAAATCCTTCCAAGAGGCATGAGTATAATTCACCCTAGTGAATCGATAGTTATTTTACTAATTATCACGATGGTTAGTAAAAAAGAAAAAAATTCTGAATGTGCTCTCGCGATAGCACGTCTATTTTTTTTCTATTTAAAAAAAATAATTTTACAGCAAATAAGGCAATAAAGCCACAAAGGCGGAAAGAGTTACTGAGAGTGAAATAAAATAAGAAAATTATAGTGATGAGAAAAGACAACAAAAACACAGAATTAAAAAAATTACCTATTTTAAAGATTTATCAGTCCAGATACCAGCATTTGTAAAAACAAACGACTAAAGAAATTATGACTATACAAAACATAGATAGCGATCAAACGAGAAGTCGTGGAGAGACAACACTTCCGTTGCTTCATACGGTCTAGCAATAAACTAAAAGAAAATATGTAGGTCGCTTGCTATACGAACGTATACGTTTATGGCAAACATAATGTATATGGTTGAGTGCAATCAGGTAAACAAATATTGTGAGTGTCAGATTACCACCGTTGGCTTTAATTTATAGTCCGCCATTTTGAAAACATTGATGTCTTTTACTCCGCCCGTATGAGCAATGCTTTTTTCTTTTTGTTTTGCTCTTCTTGAAACACATACAACATAATTTATCACTTACAAAACATCTTTGAATATTGTAAATGATGATTCGACAACTTCAAACGATGAATATCCTCTCGTTCATGCATAACTCCTTGAACAAATTTTGTAAATATATTTTACAAATGTTTTTTTTTAACCTATGACTTACACTAAAATCACCAAAATCAAATTCACCCACCTAACCTCATAAAACTCTCTTTGACTTGGCATTCTACCAAGCTTCTTGGGAAACCGTTGTTGCAAATTAGCCTTCCTGGCGTAGGAGACTCCGTAGAGTTTAACCGCCAAGGATCTTCGACGTACTGTCAGGACGGGCCGACTCGCTCAGCCGCGCCTACAATCTACACTCCTGTGTGACTCCTGCTCACGTCTCTTCAGGAGTAGACTGGGCCTTCACAGTCATCTCCTTCACCGACACCAGAGGGGAGAAAGGGAATGAGGAGAGAGAATGATGATCCAGATACTCGGATGCCGATGACGCGATCATAGATCGTTTTCTTTTAATATCATTGGATAACCATTATTTCTTGGGAAAGATACCAAAATGGATTGCCATTGCCTTTTTTACGATTTATCATTGCATAATTGGAATTCGTAGATTCCCTTCTAATACAATGGCTATCTGCCAGAATTAGAAAATCCTGTTTATCTTGTTATTCTAACTTGGTTAAAAGTAATTTTTTTATTTAGAATTGTAATTATTATTATGGTAATTTTGAGAAATTACGATAAGCACTTACAGTTACAGCGGTTAGTGGCTCAGTAGAAGAACTAGGAGATCTGTGTTCGAATTCTCGTTACATTAACTTTCGCACATATCAGTTAGTTATGTGCTATGCATGATACACGCGTAAGCGATCATGTATCTTTCGATACATGACTTACAAGGCATATTTTTCCCTGCAGTAGGTTGCCATATCTTTCTGCGGTAGACCAGTTGCCATCCAAGGCGACAGATTTCGCACATATACTCATGGCAAAAAGAAAGAAAACTTGAATCCATCTCTTCTCCAGTCTGGAGAAGAGATGGATTCAAGTTTTCTTTTTTTTTTTTTTTTTCTTTTTTTCTAAACGGTATTAGTGCGAAAGTGAAGGCAAGGATGTTTCTTCTTTCCGGGCAAATATATCAAAAACCACATTTTCGTTCAAAGGGAAATAAACCTAAAAAGTTGGTTATCTCCCTTGTTAGAGTTGTTTCCCTTGGTCCTATTTCTAAATTTCTCTATTTTTTTTAATCCGTAAATTGTAAGGTAATATTGTTTCTTGGCTGCAACTAAATTATTGACGCTAATAATTCAAGTTAAAGATAAAGAATCAGTTATTTATTAACATTTGATAAATTCTTGCTGCTATTTATCGGTTGGTTCTTAACTACTAGACAGAAAAGAATCTTGAAATGTCATATATTATCTATCCTCATATATGACAGTGGATTCTACAAAAATCATATCGACCTATATATATATATATATATGTGTGTGTGTGTGTGTGTGTGTGTGTGTGTGTCTGTGTGTATATATATATATATATATGTGTGTGTGTGTGTGCATATATATATATATATGTATGTATATATATATATATATATATATATATATATATATATATATATATATAATTATTTATTTAAAAATATGATTCCAACTCATATTATATTTATGCTCTACATTTGTATCGAGCACTATTTTTTTAAATAATAACTAAAATACTAAGGAACTTTGGATCTACCTAACCAGTTCTTTCCTATTTTTTATATATTTTCACAAATATATATATATATATTCGAAATTCTTAATACAAGCTTTGCATCTATATGAAAAAGTACGTCTTGTTACGATAACATCAAGAAAGAAAAAGAAGACTTATTTTCCCGCCTAACGATGTCTCGTGCGGGTCTCATCAAATCACAGAAGCGTTTCTATTCTCGTGAATATTTTAAATTAATTTTCATTGCGAAATTTGGTTTTGGTTAAGCGGAGATAACATTTTGAGTCTCGCTGCAATGCCATATATGTTCAGTATGTTGTTAATCAGGGAGCTCAAGTTATTACTGTTTGCATTTCTTTTTTTAATTTTCTCTAAACTAGCAATAGAACGATATTGTGAATACCACGGATCGAACATAGGGCCAACGCTGAAGGAAATAAAAGGACACTCATACTTAACATACGGTTAAGGTTTCTGGTACACATAACGAGGAAGGAGGACTTGGAAAATCTGATGCTCACAAGGCAGATTGATGGTAATAGAGTCAGATGAAAGCAACGCGTGACCTAACTGGCGAGCTTAATGGAATTAATGGAGGAGCAGAGTATTTAATAAGAGTTTCAATGTGTTTATATATATATATATATATATATATATATATATATATATGTGTGTGTGTGTGTGTGTGTGTGTGTGTGTGTGTGTGTGTGTGTGTGTGTGATGTATTAACAATTTTTAAATGATTTTTTAAGATACAAGATTTCTCATTCCAAGTCAATACCCATAGCACCACCGGCACACCCAGAACGATGTCAACCTAGAAATGAAATGTTTAAATAAATACTGATATACATCATAACAAAATTGTTTTATAGAAATTCTGTCAATGATACCAGCGTGCTTCATTAATTATGCATCAAGAGCCTTTGAACAACATCATATTCATCTATTTAATTCCATTTTAGAAGATTTCCCCAAATGAAAATGGGAATTTGGTCTATTTAAAGGATGAGCCCGAAATGCGATTTGCAGGTCGGGAACACTAGAATCAAGCAGACTCAGAAGTTTAAATATCTGGGAAGAACTTCTGTCAGAGGACGGTAAATGCGACACTGAGTTCCATAGACGTATTGGAATGGCCAATGACGCATTCCAAACGCTGTACAGAGTATTACGAAACAAGAGGATTTCTTTGATAATGAAGAAAAGAATACTGGGCTGTTACGTGACATCTGTCCTCTTTTTACGGCAGCGAATGTTAGACGATTTCCTCAAAGATGAAGAAGAGACTCAAGGCGACGGAGATATGGCTCTACAGAAGGATGCTAAGGGTATCATGGGCCGAGCGTGTGAGCAACGATGAGGTCTTAGAGAGGAAAAAAACAAGAAAGAGGCTTATACTTAACATCAGGAAGAGGCGGCTGAACTTTCTTAGACGCATAATGATGAAGGATGGTCTGGAGAATCTGATACTCACAGGTCGAATAGAGGGAAAGAAAGACAAGGGAAAACAACGTATGACACACCTAGCGGCCTTAAGCAGTGGGTGGCAGAACGTGGTCTGGGGGAGGTGCCAAAGGGAAGGAACTTGGATGCAAGGGATAGAGGAAGGTGAAGAACCATGATCGTCTACGTCCTGATAGGACACGGCACATAGAAAGAAGAAGAAATTATCGTTGGATATTCTGGTGACACAAATATATAAGTGGATACGAGTTTCATATTTTGTTTTCGTTCCTTAGTAAGGATTTTCTTTTTCTTATATTGTTTCAAACTCACAATCCCCTTGAGTTTTAGCGGCATTGTTGCCTTGCTGGGGGTGAAATGATTAAAAGAAATATAGTGGAGAAAAAATAAAACACGTCTTCATCATTGTCTTATTTCTTTCTTTCTTCTCCATCCAACTATATGTCACGTAGGGCATTTCTGTAGTGGCTCGTAGGTAGAAGCTATTCGAACTGAACATGCATATCACCAATGGAATACGAAGGAAATGAATGTGATTCGATTCAATGTGCGTGAGATGTCGGTTCTTTGCTTTGAAGGTTAGAGCAGGTGAAACTAAGGGATATGGTTCATCTGAGCACTTTCCGTGGAAACAGTCGAGTGGCTTGCAAAGTATCGTCTGTGAGAAAGGAATTATAAGGTGGAAAATCATTCATCACGGGGATCTTTTTGGACTCTATCGAAAGTGGAATGTGAAGACTGGAATTAGCTCCTGTCCATATATGGAATCAGTACTTCGTTTTCTGACTGCTGCAAAAGCAGAGAATGACAGCAGGAGTCAGGTACTTAAAGAATCGGCCATTTTTCCAGCATCTTTAACGATGGATCGATTGTACAAGTTTCCACTTGAGGACTGAGTTGAGTATAAGTCTCAATAGAGGCTCAAGTCACCTGACTGAACCCCAATTCATCGGGATAGACAAAAATTCAGAGTACGTTCGGTAATAATAAAACGTATCTTATCCACGGATGACAGATATAAGAAGACGGAAATATTCTATCTATGGCAAAAATTTAAACACAATATTCTTCTTTTTAATGTGCTGTGTACCTAGACGATTATGTTTCTCCATAATTTTCTGTACTTTGTATCTCTTAATAAATTACGTCTTTTCGTTATTTCTCCTAAACCCTGTTCCGCCATCAATTTACTCAAGCTCATTAAGTATTTTATGCGATGTTTTCTCCTGTCTCGCTTACCCTAAATCTGTCCTGTGAGTATCAGATTTTCCAAACCTTCTTTCTTCATTATAAACCCCAGAAATTTCAACTCTTTCTTTCTGGTGTTAAGTATGAGTTCCCTTTTTTTCCATTTTCTCTAAAACCCCGTCGTTGCTCACATGTACAGTCCATGGCATCCTCAGCATCCTTCTGTAGAACCACACTTCTGATGATTCACGTCTCTTTTTCATCTTTGATGAGATTTTCCAGTATTCACTGTCATATAGGAGGACAGATATCGCGTAACACAGTACAATACTATTTTCCTTGTTACTAGGGAAGTTTTTATGTATATCAAGAAGAATATTGAGAAAAAAGAAAAAAAGTCATGCAATCAAAAGTTTATAACAATCCTTATATACAGCACATAATGCTGGTCATCTTCCTTGCAAATAAAGAGAAGTGTGTGACATCGTAGAAGTTTTACAAATGGATGCTAGGGAATACCATTGACAAAAACTGTGTCCAACGAGGAAATTTTAAGGAAAATGAAAAGAAAAAAAATGGATGTTTCATTAAGACGGATCAAAATCAGCAGTAAATAAATCAGTCTTACTGGTGAAAATTTAATTATTTATCTATTGGATCAGGTTATTTAAGTCATGGCAATTATTTTTAAAATAATATCGCCCAAACATTTGCAAAGGCTTCGGCGGCACACCTCCACTCGATGGTCAAAATTTTTGATGACGTCTCTGCATAGTTGCTCCTCGATCTCACCAGTATTATCTCATCCTTCAGCTGTTGGGTTGTTGGCATAGACCTTACTTTTGAGATGATCCCAAAGGAATATATCTAATGGCGTCAAGTCGAACGATCCTGGTAGCCAATTGATTTCGCTGTTTCGAGAGATGATGCGACCTGTGAACTTCTCATTCAAATTCTCTTTGAACGTCCATTTTCGTAATAGGCTTCGATAAGTTTAACACGTTGTTTGAGTGTTAATCTTTCTATGGTTGAAATTGCCAAAGACTTAAGTTGTTAACTGTGTCAGAAGAAGAAGAAAATCATTAGACGCCTAAACTTAATTCATATTTAAAGTCGTTCCAAGTTATTGTAACACCCTCTACTTAGAAGAGATTATTGAAAATGTCGAGGCATTTAATGAGGGAAGAGGGAGCGGAGAATTTAGCGCTCACGTGACATACCGACTATTTTGGAAACCTCTAATTACACAATCTGCCTGAAATAAAGCAAGTGATCTAGAGACTACGTCGTATACAGTTGTTAATGCCCTCAGAGAAAAGGCATGAAACTGTTTCCCGTCATTTCTTGCACTCGGTAATAAGAAGGTTATGGCTCTCTAGACATTGGTAACCGCCTTTCTAGAAAGACAACTATGAATTAAAGAATGTGGAAAAGATCAATCCACTATATTCCCCAAGAACTAGGGCACCTCGAGGTGGTGTAATGGTTAGCGAGCTTGTCTCGCTAGAACTATTACGGATGAGTAGTGAGTTCGATTCTTACTGGGTGCCCCTCTAATTTCGGCCTTGTGCCACATCTAAGCTATGCTTGGAAAATGACTATTCCCTAAGAACTCATCACAATGTGCATATATTAAAGAAAAATATATTGTGGGGAGCCATGGCCTTCTACGTTCTGGAGGATAATGAATACCATGTGAGCAAAACGAAAGCTTTAACGAAAATGGTAGCAAAAAATGTCTAGATTCAAGAAATGTTTGTTAAAATTATTGAGACAGTTGATAAAGAAATATGGCTTGGAGGATTTGAGGCTGACAGGATATAGTGAAGGCAAGGTGAACATAAGTAAACCGCGAGCAACCTACATACTGAGCGTGTATGCAAAAATATGGCCGAACGTAGACTGGGAGAGATATTAAAGTGACAAAGATTTCTTTGAGGTACAAGCGATATAAAACTGTGGCGATCCAGGATCTTCCACTTACTGAAGAGATAGGAAACATAAAAGTAGAAAAAGAAACCCAGCTGGATACTTGTGGCAACACCTATTTTCGCTTACTTTCATAGACATCACGCACAGTTCCACCCATCCTGCTTTCAATCGTTGGTTTTCTCTTTAAAAGATATAACTTATCATAGCCGACAAAATGATGTAAAAACGTCACAGAACAAATAGATCGTTTCTAATCAACGTCGTCGCTCTTAAATTTCGTAAAACGTAATTTCAATTCCAAGATTACATAGGAATTGTCTTCATTACAAATCCTAGTCCTAGTTATGACGATGAACTGCATCCTGCAGCAAGGCATCTGATCGGGATTTGGAGGAGCGTGGAACCATCTCTTAATTACTGTCTGACCCGAGTTGGTAGCAGCTTTTAGTGTCCCGGATATGAGAAAATAGTGAACCTTCAAACAAATCACATCGCTACAAAACTGAAAAATACGTTTTTATAGCAAAAAAAACAAAACAAAAAAACAAAAACAAAAAAAAAAAATAGCAATACAATTTATATTTTAAAAAGATTACTAACAATACATATTTATTATTAAATTTACAACAATACTTATTTATAACAAAATTACAAACAATACATATTCAGAACTACCAACAGTACATATTTGTACAAAAATTACCTACAAACACATTTATATTAAAATTACCAACAATACCGATTTACAGTATGATTAACATCAATACCTATTTATAATAAAATTACCAACAGTAGCTATTTATATTAATATTATCAACAATACATTATAATAAATTTACCAACAATATATATTTATAGTAAAATGATCAATAATACATTTTATAGTAGAATTAACAATGTTTCATCTGTAGTCATAGGCATACAATTGCCTTCAACATATATTTAGTTGAAGCCATAAAAATGTGTTCAAAATATTTAGATTTCAGAATTAAATAACGCATAGAGATTGACATGCCGCTAAACAAATTCAACCACACTATTATTAAACCAATGTTACTGATACATTTAGGGCTTCGAATCATTTTCTAATTAACAACGGAAAAGATTCTTGTCGATAAAATAAGAAATCACATAAATAAATCCATCGTTTTCTTCTTTAAATCAGCGAAACAAGATCAGACATCAAACAGAACACTGAAATCTATAACCAGACACAAATTAGTTGTAAGACGAAAAAGAGAAAAAAAATATATATATATATATATATATATATATATATCATCGATGGGGCAGAGACTATTTCTGTCTGCGTCCGGAACAGATAAGGACATAAGGATAAAATATTAGGTAGGAACATTCGTTCAAAATATTTCTTTTTTTGGTACAAATGAAAGAAAAGAAGTTGGTTTAAACAAGAGACATGGAATTAAGATTGGGAAAAATATTCAGGATTTAAATAGCCGGTTAGACTTATTTATTTCGGACGTGAGAGTTGTCAGTCAGAGTAATGCAACTAGCAATAATAATGATAATTTCCCTTCGATATATTAAAGATTTTCTAAGAAAAGTAAGGTACGAATTATTTTTCCTTTATTACTCGGAATCACCCCCAGCAAGGCAAAAATGCCCCTAAAACACAAGGCGTTACAAAGCGTGGAAGAATTAGAAACAGAAACTTTAATGATGAGCAAAAAGAAAAGAGAGTAATAAGATGGTACTATGGAGAGCAATCAGATAGCGATAGACTTCGAGACTTTGCATTTAAATTTTTGCAGATTAATGTTGGCTGGAAAGTGTGTAGCAGGAAGGCAGTTCCAAAAACGAGAAGTGTGAGAGAAGAAACTTTTTAGTATAAGTGATAAGAAAATTTATCAAAGAATAAGCAATGCTAGGCTTAGTTTAGATGACACCACAAACTGCTACAAAACTAAAATTTACACTTAAAACCCAAGTCATCTTCGTAAAAACCTTCGTCAGGTAGATTTTAATATAGATGTCATACGTGATGCCTTACCCTTTCCTAAATGACTAAACTGTCAGCTGTATGGAGCTGCTTTCAAATATCAATGGTTGCAAATATCTTCGAGCGAATGAAGCCTGTATGTCATAGCGATGAACATCTTTCTTCGAACATCATAGAATGGTTCGACACTTAAAGAACTTTACTAAATAATAGAAACCACGTCATTTGAGGTTTTTTAACAGCAAAAATTAAAATTTGTAGCACACAGAACTCGAAGAGAAAAAAAAATGACATATGATATTGAAATTCCACACTACTTCAAACAAAATCTTAGTAAGGATGACGCCATTAGTACTGGAGAGAGCGATAACATTTAGTATGCAGTAAAAATAACACTGGTTACTCGGTCACTTAATGTCGAACGTTTCCTTATAGGAAAACAGCCTGTATTGAGAAACGTATTTTTCATAAAAAATGTTCGGTGACTGAATGTCAAACGTTTAAATATACGGAAACGGATTATAATGAAAAATTATACTTCATAAAAAATGTTTTAAGAGAAATATTCCCTTATAAGGAAACAGCTTAAAATGAGAAAAGTATTTTTCTTTAAAATAGTTTAAAGAGAAATATTTTTATAGTATATAGTAAAAGTAGCACCTGTTTCTCGGTCACTGAATGTCGATTTTTATTTATAAGGAGGGTGGCTTATATTACCATAAACGTTTACCTTATTTGCTGGCAGCTAAACTGTCTTCAGATGCTACCGAAAAAAGTGTCTCTTTCTTCCGAAGTTATGGAAGACGCTCCCAAATCTCTCTTCCTGAAGTCAATCTAAGTCGGTATTTCGAAACATACTTGATGACAGATTAACCAATTCGTATCTAATGAGTATAATGCAGCTAAGAGAATTATATGGCTCCTATTTTTAAAAAAAATGCTTCATCGAGCGTAAGTGAGATCGGAGTCAGCACCCACCGAAATTAACTCCATGAACTTTTACCTAGCTATATAGCTGGGTTTTCCACTGGTGGTCAAATTCAACTGTCGGGAGGGCGATACGTGAAGAGAAAATGATGGCCGATGGGGATATATGATTTAAGTTATTTAAAACGGTATTTCAACATAGGCTAGCCGAAACAAAACTATTAAAAAGAGAAGATCCTGGATTTAATTAAAAAAAAAAGACCTCAAAATAGGAAGGTAAATAGGAATAACAGGGTCTCATTCGAAGATAAGATAAAAATATCCCTGCAAACAAGGAATATTTTTTATAGTTTCGAGAAGTGTCATTAACATACAAATTATCCTTCAGACGAAATAACATTTTTTATCGGATATAAATCAGAAAATTGACGACCTCAGGATAATTTTTATTTAAAATAAAATTATTTTTACATTAGCCATCTCGATTTTATCAAGGCAGGAAAAGTACCAATTCAATCATGATTTACCCATTACTGTATGCTTTTGAACGTTTACCATACAGGTGAGTAGTGGAACATTTTTCTATGTGAAAGTGGATGATGATACAAAAATGGTCAGGAAACCCTGCTGTATAGAATGTACAACGCAAGAATTTAATACAGTTGTGAATTCAGAGATCTTTCTCCTTGAATGGTTGTCGATTCCGGTTGAGATTGGCAAATCTGTCCTGTTATTTACCGCGTAGTTAGTGACACCTGAATGAATAGGTATATGTACCGAAATGAATGTAAAAAAGTCGACCGGAATTCGAAAACTGCTCTCTGATTTCGTGGGCCAAGACGCTAACTTAATTTCTCAAAATAACAATATCAATAATTAGCAATGTAAATCAAGAGATTACTTTTAGCCAAATAACATTTACTAGCTGTCTATATTTCTGAGTTGAGGTATTATGTGCATTATTTACATTATTCGGACTATTGTTCTCATATTTGTTGCCATATTTATCACAACGTTTGGGTCGCAGTATGCTCCGGCCTTCTTCAGGTGCTTGGAATGTCGAACTGAACCCTTTATTTCGCTCGCTAGAGTTGACTCTTCTAGTTCCACGTGCCATGTCTAATGGATGTCAGTTATCAGATATCTCCTATTAATTCCCCTCTCCAAGTTCTCCACTGCCTTAACCAGGTAGTGAACTCACAATCTTTGGGTTCTGTCACTGGATCTAACCAATGCCTTTATCCACTGTACCACGTGTCCTTGTAAGATTTACTGTTTCAGAACCTAATTTTCGCCACATATTTAAAAATATCCTCATAAGCATACGGAGTTTGATAGCAATAAAAAACGCACTTTTAGCGTAGACAAAAACCATTATAGGAGCGTCTACGGATAATTTAAAGGAATTCATTTCTTCTACTATCCAAACTTGTTTGAATGTTGGTTGTCGGATGACCGCTCCTCTGACTGCCGAGACATTGATTTGATTAGGTGAGAAAATATTTGCCTTTGGCACCAATTCTCTCGACCATTCTTTTCTAAGATTTTATCAGAACTCATTTCCTCTGCAGGAATCTAATAACCGTTTCTCGTGTTCGTCACTTTTCCCGATTTCTCTCCTTCTTTCCTGATCTTATTTTCTGACTTTCTTTTCTCTTTCTTTATTTTGAGTTCTTGACATTACATCAATCGATCGTCCTTTCATTAATTCTGCTCTCTCTCTCTCTCTATCTTCATCTCTCGGTCCCTATCTATCCATCTCTTTTTGCTCCCTTAAAAAATACCTCCGCCTCGTTTGTAGTTTTCATTAAAGTCATTGTGATTTAACAAATGTCGTCTTTCTTATTTCGTGTTTCCTTTGACTGTATGTTGTTTTTTTTTTTTAAATTTCTTTCCCCTTTTTATTGTTTATCAAGTTTTACCTTTTTATTTTCTGTCTTTATTTTGTTAATATACGTTCTTCTCTCTCTCTCTCTCTCTCTCTCTCTTCTTTCATTATTCTAAAATACTTCCTTTGGTATGTAACTTCACTCTCTTGTTTTTAGAACCAATATCTTCTGTTTAAATTACAGGAAATTTTCACATGGCTCGAACTCAAATCCCTAGCAGCAGTGAAGACTGTACCATTTTATCGAGTAATATTACATGGGAAATTGGACGTATTACTAATTCATAACAGAAGTCATCTCCCCACGCCTCTTTGGCACTTCAACGGTAATAGTTAACAAGATTATCTCGCTGGAACAATTACGACTGAGTAGTGAGTTCGATCCTCACTAAATGTTCATATATTCGGTCTTGTGCAGCATCTAAACTCCGCTTACAAAATCACCACACTTTCGGCCTTATGCCACTTCTACGCAACGCTTCGAAAATCACTGACAATTCGACATACTGTAATGATTAACAATCTTGTCTTGCTAGATCAATTACGACGGTATAGTGAGTTCGATCCTCACTGAGTGCCACATACTTTCGGCCTTGTGCCATATGTAATCTATGCTTCTAAAATCACCATCACCTCAAGCTGATTTGTTGAGAAATTCTAAGTGTGACCATTTGTACCCTCTGTTCATTAAGATTATATATATTATTTTTTAGATTAAAATAGTGCGATAAAAGCAACAGAAATGTGAACATTCGAGTCAAAAATATATGTAGATAATAGAAAAAATGTAGTTGATATTTTCCCCAGCAACTGAGATTGATACGCTGAATAAATATTAATTAAAGATGTCTATTAAAGCAAAACAGAATGTACAGCCCTCTGTAACAGAGAAACCCCAGTGAGTTATCTACGAATTGACGTTGGAATCAAGCTGGTACAGAAATTTAACTATCTGGGTAGTGTGGAAACATATCTTGGAACATATCACATAGAAATCCGAAAACAAGTTGTAATTAGTTTCTAGAATGTATTAATAGATGGAAAAATATCGTAGGAAACCAAGATAATATTGCTGCCATTTCATATCTAGGTTCGTATATAACAGTGAAGAGGCTGTGATGTTGTTCTTCAAACATATATCAATAAGTCTACCAACGACCATCCATAGAATATTGCTGCCAATTATGGTCCTGTATTCCTGCTATATATTTAGAGCTTGTTGAGAAAATCCAAATACTAATCATTTTACAGTTGAAATGGCTATGTGTAATAGTAAATTCTATGATAACAGTTTCTTTTCTCACAGTTTAACCCCGTGGAACTCTGTTCAGGCTTCTTCCTTTCCAGTCTACTTTGATCTTCAAAAATGTAAATGCAATGTCAATCATTATCTTCTGTCTTCTTGATTCTTCTTCTTTTATTGTTCACTCTCCTTAATTATGTTTTCCTTTTTTCTTATTATTTTACAATCAGTATCTCCTCGTGTCTTAGTGGCTTTATTGCATTGCATGGTAAGGGGGGAGGTCATTAAAAAAAAAAGAAATAGAAATAAACCGTTCTCTTCTCAGAGAAAAATTCGGTATTCATTGACTGAACAAAATTTATAAAACGTTCAGAATACAATGTTTTTAGGACCCTAGTTTTCTTTTTTCCAGAAGCTGTTATTGCTCTTTAGTATTGATGGCGTTTCTTATATTGTCTTTTGTCTGAAGTAGTGTGTACAAGGTCTCATCAATTTGGAGGTGAATTGGCGAGGTGTAACCGTAAGTTCTATGCTAAGAGTTTCTTTCCCCGTACTTCTCGATTTTGGAACTTACTTCTGGTCCCATGCTTTGCAGCAAACTTTGATCTTCCAATATTTAAATGCAATGGCAATCTTTATCTAATGCCTTCTGCATTACTCTTCTATTGTTCTTGTTCCTTAGTAATGTTTCTGTTTTCTAATTCTTTCACACCCAGTAACCCCTTGTGTTTTGATGGCTTTATTGCCTTGCTTGGGGTGGGGGATTAAAAAAAGAAAAAAAATAATTAAATGAGAACTGAACGGACACGGACTTCGAATTAGAAAATAACAGATTAAATTACTGGGATCTCTTCAGAATTAACATAACTTAGATAATTAAACATTGACATGATATTTTGAACGAATGGCGGCGGACGCAGAGTAAAGGGTGTTCCAATAACTTGAACCCATTATAAATGTGAATTAAGTTTAAGCGTCTAATACTTTCTTTTCTTTTTCCTTCATATTGAACAACTTAAGTCTTTGGCAATTTCAGCCATGGAACGTGATAAAGTTATCGACGCCTATTACGAAAATGGACGTTCAAACAGAAATGCATTTCGCGCACTTTGCGATATTTTTGGTCAACATAATCGACCAACCGAGAGAGCAATTGGAAAAATTGATCGTAAATTCAAACAAACTGGGTCGGTGGCAAGATGTGAAAACACCATTGTGTGCTCTTTTATGCCTTTCAGCTGAAAATATTGCTGCAGTGCACGAGAATGTGGCCGAAATCCAGATACATCTATTCGTTATCGCCCGCAGGAATTAAACCTCTCCACAACAACGTTACATCGAATTTTGAAAAAGGATTTTTCTCTATATGCTAACAAAATTCAATTGACACAAGAACTGCCACCGGCTGACCATTTGGAACGCCGTACATTCGTCAATTGGCTACAGGAGCAAAGACAACCGATGAAGATTTTTCGCAAAAAAATCCTCTTTAATGAGGAAGCCCATTTTCATTTGGTGGATTCGTTAATAAGCAGAATTGTCGCATTTAACTGATGAAAATTCAAGGATGATTGCTGAAAAGGCTTTGCATCCCAAAAATGTCACTGTTTGGTGCGCATTTTTTGCTGGCGGATTCATTGGGCCGTATTTCTTTGAAAATGATACCGGGAATTCTGTTACGGTCACAGACGAGCGATACCGTGCCATGAACTTTTTATGGCCTGAATTGAATGTTATGGAAGTCGAAGATTTGTGGTTCCACCAGACGTCATCACATGCCACACAGTCAAATCAAAAATGATTTATTGAATGAGAAATTCCCGGGTCGCATCATTTTTCGAAACAGCAAAGTCAATTGGCCACCACGATCGTGTGACTTGACGCCTTTAGATTTCTTCCTTTGTGTTCATCTCAAAAGTAAGGACTATGCCAACAGCAATTCAACATCTGAAGGATGAGTTAATAAGGCGTTTTGATGGGACCGAAGAGCAACTATGCAAAGACATCATCAACAATTTTGGCCATTGATTGGAGGTGTGCTGCCGAAGCATTGGCGGATATCTGCGTGATATTATTTTTACACATAATTACCATGACGTAAATAAGATTATCCAACAGAGAAATTGTTGAAACTTGACTAATGCATGGAATAATAATGCAACACAAAATGTACTTAGAACAAAATGTATTGAAACAAGAAAGTGTACACAATATTTACATATAGTCTTTTGTATATTCCTGGTAAGACCGTTCCTGGAGAATGTGTTGACTGAGTCGCAGTCGGGGAGAGTCTCTGGTTGAATCTCTTGATTCCTCCCTCTCTTCCCGGTACCAACCATATTTATATGGGCGGTACTCCACTATGCAAATTAGGTGGACCCTACCACAACAGAAATAAATACATTTTCACCACTAATAGTGATTTATTTACTGTTAACTTTGATTCCTCGTAATGAAAGACCCTTTATAACTACAGTGAATAGATAGCAATGTGGGGACAATGGGGTGTTGGAAAGCATCAGAATTGCTTAGAGCTACAAGAGACATGAGGTTGTGGAGAGTAATGACATCCACTACCCGAACGAATACGGCATATCACAGAAGAGGAGGAAGGTATATGTTCTAGACATTTTCTAATGAGACGCTAATCTTTCACCATAAAACGAATGTATGATTAATTCACGTATTGTCTAAGTATCGTCTTGTGTTTGGTTAAAATGAAAATATTTTAAGTATTTAAGAATGTTTTTATATCTAGACTATGCTGACCAATGACTCTCGTAAAAGTTTCGACTAGGAAAGGGTTTTATGTATCTCCACTTGGAATGGTTACTATTTTGTATACATTGAGTGTACACTATCAATGGAATATATGGTCTGTGTATATTTCTGAGATGAGGTATTGTAATAATTTACATTATTTACATTGTTCGGACTCTTGTCCTTATATTTATTGGCATATTCACAGAGTTTCCACTGTGGTACGCTCTGGCCTTCTTAAGGGGATTGGAATTTCGTACTGGGTCATGTCACTGGATCCAACCAACGTTTTATCCACTAGGCCATGTGTCCTTGAGGATCAAAGCGTTGGTTGGACCTAGTCACTTGAATTGTGAATTCAATATCTGGCTACTGAAATGGTGAACAAAAACTAGGAAAGTTGAGTCGAAGAGAGATGACTGAGACACCCGGAAAAGGCAAGACACGAAGATCAAGAACACTCTACCTCGGTGGACGAAATAATGGGTTTAGTTCGAAATCTCAATTATCTGAAAAAGGCCGGAGCGTACAATGACCGAAACGTCGTGAATATGACAATAAAATGAAGACAGCAGTCTGAACAATGTAAATAAGGAAGTATATAATTTTAACCACAAAACGCTAGCTATTTCTGCTTTGTTTCAGCAGACGGTAAGTTTTACAGGATGAAATTACCAACCTCATGCGCAAACTGTTTTTGGGTTCAGTGTTGTCCTTATCCTAGACAAATTGCTCAGAAAATCTAAACTGATTGATTCATTTTCTACAAATCATACTAATTAAACCATAACTGTAGCGTAGAAGAGATGGATTCATACCCCGAATATAACGAACTCAACAGGAATTGGAACTCGAGTTTCCGATTAATAATTACAAGCCATTAACAATTACACCACCTGCACATCTTAGCTGAAGTTCCTAAGCTGTCATGCAAATAGGTAGAGACCAGGCTCGACGTTGCTTAACTTCGTACACGAACTGATGCTTCAACGTGATGTGGCCGTAATTCAAACAAAGCTAGCGAACCCAGTCTGCCTGCTATGTAAACCATAGGTAAGCAGAAGAAAAAAGATGGCCACAACCTTTTATTAATTTTACGACAGAGAACGCAATGTCCACGTTTTAATTTGGACCCTACATGCTCATCTCACTTTCCACAGCGATAACCGCTACGCTACGTGCACATCCAAAGATGACGTTCATGTGTTGTTACTTTTTCAAGTTGTTTCCAAATTTTTTTATTTATAATTAAATAATACCAGATTGATATTTTCTTCACTTGTTTTTATTTGATACTCTACTCTACTGGTCTGTTTTTGTTATTTACATATTTCAGTTTTATTCCTTTTAATCGTCTTACCCCAAGCAAACCAAAATGGCCACTGACACGCAGGTAGTGGTTGGCTGAGTGTGGAAGAATACAAGAAAAACATTATTAAGGAGGGGGAACAATACAAGAACAGAATTTAAGAGGACAGAAGATAACGACTGACATTGCTTTTCTATTTCTTTAATTTAATCCATATTATTTTACTTTTAGCGCTTGCTTTTTCTTTAGTTCCTTCAATAATTTTTTCAAGTCAAAAATCAACATTAGAATATATCAAAGGGCCAAAATTCCCTACTGTTGCATTTCCGGTTAATGTGGGCTGTGTTTGATTTATCTGTGTCTACAGTTATCTAATTCACCACTGACGTTATTTAATGGATATATTTTATAAGAATTAATGTGTAGTCTTCGATATTTTGCACCTATTTTCGTTACTTCTCTTTGTGTCTCAATCAACAGATCAAGACGTTGTGTGCGTGTCTGCGCACCAGATTCTGGTTTATGGCTTCAGTTTATGCCATCTGCAAAAATTCATTAGCAATGGTCTCTCTCTCTCTCTCTCTATATATATATATATATATATATATATATTCGAAAATTATGACATAAATAGGTTATAAAATCACTACAAATATAGCCATTTTGTTTCAACACCCTCGGTGTCTTATCAAGAGATGATGTTGAAGATAAAATAAATGGTTTTAAAAGTTTCAAATTAATTAA
>CAHIKZ030000880.1:1142500-1165000 GCA_903632075.3 Acanthosepion pharaonis
ATGTTATTAAGCTTATCAGACAATATGAAAGGAACTTAAAATAAATAGACAAAACTTGCCTATATTATTTAATGAAACATATATATATATATATATATATATATATATATATATATATATGTGTGTGTGTGTGTGTATGTGTGAAAAGTGTATAAACATAAATAAATATATATATGTATAATTATTTATATATTATATATGGGTACTTATTAGAAAGCGCTCAATATCAAAGAAAGAGTTAACATATTTGTTGGATAGAAGTGAGTTTGTGACCCTGGGTTTCACGCTTTAGCGATCGTCACAAACTCACATCTATCCAACTAAAAATATATATATATATATATATATATATATATATATATATATATATATATATATATATATATATAACCGCGTGTAAATATATTCGTGCGTATATATCTATCTATCTATCTATATATATATATATATATATACAGAGAAAGAGAGAGAATGTAATAAAATGCACTTTTCAATGAGTAAAGTATCAGGACATGGCATCGTTTTCCGAAAAACAGTGATTATCTACAAAACTAGCAAAAGTAAACTGTATTTTTTTTCATGTACTATTAAAATCTCCAATACCTCATCTCTTCAAATTTTATCTTCTCTCTCTCTACTCTTTTTCTCTCTATCACTCAATCTCTCTCGGTGTACATATTCTTTCATTTATTTTATCGATTTTCTCTCATTGCCTCACCATCTCTAATTTCGGCCATTACACTTTCTTTCAACAACCTTAATTACCTTGCTTTGTCTTTTCTTCTTTTTTTTTACACTGTCCACAAGACATCCAACAAACTATCATTTTACTATCGACTCAACAAAGTTAATTCTATCAATTTCTAGATTATGAATATAAAAAAAATGTATAAGCAAAGTACGAAACACAAGAGAACAGGTTGGAGACATTGAGCACTAATAAATCCCATCAACGAATCCCACCAATTTTTTTTCTATTACAGCGCCCGGACTAACGGCATTTAGATACAATCATTTTTGTCGGTAAACGCCATTGTCTGGTCCCAATTACTCCTTCTCATCATAAATAAAAACTTGTGATTCCACGAACAATTTCATGAAACGGTTGTAAAATCGATGGTGCTTCATCAAAATGTTGCAGAAAACGAAATTTGTTTGGCTCAATTTCGTAACCTAAATTGAAGATAACTGAACATTTATTCTATTCAACACTCTAAAGTAATTAACGTTTAGCGGCTATTACAAGAGATGGTTACGGTTCAAAAGGGAAAAGCGGGAAGCCATTGAAATAGTTTAGATATCGGAAAAATGCTAAAGTTCTTGTTTATTTGATGATGCGAAGAAGTAAAAGAAGGGGGAGACAAAAATAAGGAGGAGGAGGATTTTTAATTTTTGTTTTCGTGAAAGCTGCCTTTTTTTCTTTTTTTTATTTTTTCGTAGCGGTTATTTTGATCCTGAAAGATAAGACACCACGCAACTACTTTTGTTTATTGAAATTGCGTTGGTTTTTGTTGGTTTAATGTTAAGTACAGATTCATGGTAAGATCAATAATCATTTGTTATTTAATTCGAAACTACCAAGCAAGTATAGTAGCTAGGGTATTTTCTTTGATCTTAATCCTAAGGCTTGCTTTACAAATAAATAACGGTCAGTAATTCACACCAAACAACGAACCAATGAGGATTCTTTTAACACTTATTTGTATTTCCCTCATGATGGGCATTATTATATCCGTGATATAAAAACGCAGTCCTTCACAGACGCAACGGAATGGCTGAAAATAAAATGAATGACAAACAAGCTTTCTTTCTGAGAGACTTTTACAACACTAAAATACAAAACTATTTATATATATATAAACGTATCTCACACAGAGAATAATAATATATCTACGCAGTGAGCAGAGTGTAAGAACAAACAAAAATGAAGAGTTTTACATAAAATATTGGTATTTTACTGTGATTCTGGAGAAGACATGTTTAGGACTTCAGTTTTAAATAAGCCAGATTCATCTACTATGTCCCAGCCAATGACGTATTTCCCCAACGGGAAACAGCACGTCCTAGGTTTTTCCCAAATTGCGGACTTTGATCTGAAGATTCTTTATATCTGGGAAAGACATATCCTCAAAGTGAACCGACACAATGAGCTTCTAAACTGTTGAGAAGCCACATTTAAGCGTTTGGCCCAGGTTAAAAAAGCAAATGCTCTCTTTCACTGCTGTAAACTAACTTAAATTGAATGTTGCTTTCGTCACTTTATGAAGTGAGATCACTAAGCTGCCACTATGTGACCCACGTGACATATCACCATCAAAAGAAGATAATCGCCTTCTATATCTTTCCAGTATTATATATATTAATGTATTTTTTAAAAGTTGAGGCAAACTGAAATAGTTCCTGTTATTTCAATTGTATATTCCGCCAGGGTATATATACGAAAAATGATTTTTCTGGTGTCATCAATTCTCAGCTCGGTATCTATTGTGGGGGCACAAATATCCTGACTTAATAGTAAAATCAAATTTGTAATTGATCTGGAAAATTATCAACAATCTATTGTTAAATGGGGCAAGGATTTGCTTGTTAATTGTATCGTCTCCAAATCAAAACTGCTTTCTTTTAACCGTCTCAGAGAACACTTTTTTTATCTTCCATCAGCTGATGCTAACCCCAATGCGAGTGTTTTATTGCTTTTTTTTTTTTACTAACGTTTCCTGCTGATATGCTGAGGAAAGTGTATATTGATTCAGTTGCTAGGTCTGAAGCTGATAAAGTTTGATCACTCTGTCGAGATAAATAATTTTACTCGCCCGGATGTATCTTACCCATTTATAACTCAATCGTTAGTCGTTGCTTTGAATATTGATGCCATATATAGTCTGGTACCCCTGCTATATATTTCGAGATCCTTGATAACACCTGAAGAAGAATCTAAAATATTATTTGTCCTGACCTGGCATATTGGCTTCAGTCGCATTCTCACCGCCGTAACCTAGCTTTCTAGTGATATTCTTTAAATATTTGCATCGTTAAGTGCTCTGGTGAGATTTCCTCCTTGGTATCTTAACTTTATGTATTTAAGAAGAGGACTAGATTTGCGGCAAGGTTTCATTATTTTACAGTCCAAATGGACAGATATATTCGTAACTTCTTTGGTGAAAGTTTCTTCTATCGCCTTCCTCCTTAATATTATATTTTTTCATATTCTCTAAGATTCAATAAATCCTTGCGTCTTAGTGGCTGTTTTGTCATGTTTGGAGGGGTGAAATGATTTTAAATAAATGAAGAAGATATTTGGTCATTTTGGAAAGTTGCTCAGCCCGAGACATTCTCAGGCCCTTCTACCCATGTTACTAATTATAGTTTGGATGAATTTGTCAACATTTGCCCCCCCCAAAAAAAAAAACTATCCCCGACATGAAGAGTATGATCACAACTGATTACAACGGAGAAATCGAGTCTAAAATAAAATACAATCTTTCAGATTATTACAAATATTAGAAATATTTGAAGACCGATCTTTTCTATACCGCACCCCTTCAGGACGTGGGTGATAGCGGTTCTCCACATGTTCCTATTCTTTGTAGTTCTACGCCTACGTCCCCTCATGCATTTACATAAGATCGATGCGTAAGTAAATGTTTGCCCTTGCCATTTTTATCATTGAATGAGTGTAAGATTCTTCAAGCCAACTTTCCTCATATGTTTCCCTGAAATTTCACCTTTTTCTTTTTGCTGAGCACAAGTGTTCTTTTTTGACCCATTTCATTACTTATGTGTGCCGTCTATAATATTCTCAGCATTCTTCTGTAGAACCACATCTTTCTTGCCTCAAGTTCCTTCGTTATCTGTGAGGAAATTTTATAGCCTATAAGGAGGATTGATGTTACAAGTAGGGAAGGAAAACCGTTTGAATAAATAATAGATAAAAAGGAAATAATGCCGAGAGAAACTACGAAAATTCTTAAAAATATTCGAGAAAGACTCACATTCTGAATGCGGACAATTTGAAATTTATAAAAACATATACGTCTCAGCTGTTACAGGAGCTTTTAGTAATTCAATCACCGAAGAAAATACAATCCTTTCGCTTAAAAGAGTTTGTGCGTCGATTTTGACTTAACGAAATTTGTTTAATTGACCAATCGGCAAGAACAGTCGTCAAAGGAGTATATCTTCTGATAATGTTATTTGCTTTAATTAACACCACTAAACATAATGCACGCATGTACTCAACAGAAATTTCCGTAATACAAAAGGTAATTGAATAAAAGTTATTGAATCTATTCATTATTTTTCTTCTAAAATAGGAATAACAATTCTCAAATGTGTTTGTTGCAAACAGGAAGAAATAGCTGTAATTTGAATTAGTTCCAACATTTCGACTCACGTAATCCATCTTCAGAGCTGGGAGAAAGTAAAGAGTGGTAAAGAAAGCCAAGTGTATTTCAAGCAGTGCTTTGCTATAAAATTCTTGAATTATATTATTACATTCATAAGAAACAATTACACATTCTTAATCGCTGGTGTTGCACGTTACTGACATGGCTTACTGCGTTCTACGGCATCAAATATAAGTTTTGTCATGGGTCCTTACCTATAGCTAGAGAATGAACTTTTCCTAACACTATGTATACTACGCCTCTCAAGAGAGAGGGACGAATCAAGCCGAGCTTCTCGGCTTGACAGTCGAACTCTCTGCCTCTGAGCAGAGAGGAACCGGGACGAGGCTCCGCCGAAGGGCAGAGTCTCGTTCGGGGAGGTTGACCAACCCGATTCTGTTTTTACAGTTTCTACGGGCATTTTTTGGCCGAACCTACGGGCTCGGGAAACCCACGTTAAAATCGGCCTTGTGCCATATGCAACCCTCGTGGCGGGGTGGCTAGATACCAAATCAAGCCGAGCTTCTCGACTTGACGATCGAACTCTCTGCCTCTGAGCAGAGAGGAACTCGGACGAGGCTCCACCGAAGGGCAGAGTCTCGTTCTGGGATGTTGACCAACTCGATCCCGTTTATATGGGTTCTACGTGCATTTTTTGGCCGAGCCTACGGACTCGGGAAACCCACGTTAATCTCGTGGGGGGGTGGCTAGATACCGAATCGAGTTGAGCCGTTAGTAGTTCAATCCAAACCAGACTGACAGTCATACTAACACCTTCCACAACTTGTATTATTATTTCGTGTAATATACCTTCGTTATTTCTACTCTTGTGTTCGGGTTGTTTTTTCTTGGTCCTAACCTGGATCATAACAAAATATAACGACAAAATGAACACATGATCTTCAGGTAATGCGTCTATATACTTCGATGGAAACACGAATAGATAAAGGAAGCAATCTAACACTATCAGACCTAGAAAGTTTCACTAAAAAAAATTCCCAACTTAGCATAATCGGCTATACATTTTTTGATAGAGATGGACAGGAACCTGCGTATAGCGCTCATAAAAATATAGGCACGTACAAAGATGACCCATATTTTCAGAGCTGCGATGAAGAAGGTAGTGTCATGAGTTGTCCATTTTTCATTTTTCGTCTGCCCAAAAGGTGAAGGTGACAAATACCTGACCGACGGTGGGTGGATAGAACAGACCATCCTAATTCGGGAACAGAAGACGGAAAAGGCGACACTGAAATCCGAAAGCACATTAGGGTATCTGTTATATATCGTACACTAATGGTTATGTCCCAAGTGGAGGGTAATATGTTGTCTAAGTAGTTCACCACTAGCAGTGGGTTACCTACTTCAAGCCGCTGACGAGTATTTTATTTTGCACTAAGACGCGGAAATTCAAATTCCATGTTGGTGTCTGGCACAGGATAATTCCTTTCATGGCTTGAATGAACTCTTTAGCCGCGGCTAGCAGTCTTTCTAAAGATATTATCTCGACAAAACATACGGATGCAAGTTTGACGTCCCACATTTTGTATTAGCTACTGAAAGAACTATGATGCCGTCCACTACCTGCAACGACGTTCCACCTCCTGTTTATTCAGTTCCCAATTCAAACCATGTTTCTCATGAAACGGATAACCAGTCACCTCTCAACACGTTGGAGCGAGGTAATTGCGAAAGGGGAGATGCAAGAACAACAAACAAAAACACTTCATCAAATTTCATGAAATACAAAAGTCGTATTGTCTACAGCGCTTTCTACAGCAGAAAACAATAGCTTCTATTTTGCACAAACGAAATAAAATTGACATCTTGAGCATCCAGGAGAACAAGTACCATCACGCTGACATTGACTTCAATTATAACAACCTTGATCAATACCAATTTATCATCGCCTTTGGCGCCAAAATCTGTAACAGTTCAATAGTCGGCAGAGATCGTATACTTCTCTCTGCTCAAACATCAGGAAACTTACTATTTGTTGAAAAATACCTGATCTTATAAGTGTTACTGATTTTAACAGTAACCCTCAAACAACATTCATTGCTTGTTACTTCCCAATTAGCAAAAGTGACGAAAAACTTGTAGATGATTTTTACTCCGGTCTGAAGATAGTAACAGAACGTGTCGGCACACAAAACTTCCTTGTTATCTCAGATGATTTCATTAGTCAAATAGAAAGGTTGATGTTCCATTCACATATAATAAGGAAACTAACAGAAACCGGGAAAAACTGACAGAATTCTCTCAAGTGTTCCAACTCCAAATTACAAACACGAGGTTCATGAAGCATCCAAACCATCTGTGGACGTTCCAACATCCATCCGAACCTCGATCACAAATTGAGTATATCTTTGTGAGAAACAAATGGAAGAAGTGTGTTCGTAATGCCCAGGCATAATCGTCCTTCTCTTCTGTCGATTTTGCTCATAGATTTCGTTCCATACATGTCTCTCTTAGCTTAAGGTCATCCAAACCGCCAGTACCAGACCCCATGAAACAAATCGATTGGGCTAAGGTATCATCAAACAGAACTTTGAGACACTCTTTTGCTGTAGATTTTAAGAATTGTTATGAAATGCTCTCTGTTCAATCTGATGACATTGAAACATGATGCAATAACCTTATTTCGTCTATAGAAGAAATCTAACACTAAAAACTGTCAAAATTTACAGCGCGCACAAATCAGTTCATATTTCCATGTGAGAAAAGCAAGAATAGATCTTAAAAGAATGAAACCGAGTTATGAACAAAAGTTAATTAGTACTTTTAAATATGTCCCTAAAGAACGAAGGATACCAGATGAGGCCCATGTCAATGTAGACGTAGAGTACAAACAAGGGAACATCGACGAGATTGTAAGGCTGCATAAGAGAAACAACATTAAGCATCTTGGGAAACAATAAACATACTCCTAGGAAGAAAATCAATGTCTTCAATTGGGCTCAAATGAAAAGCGTAATGTTACCTGGTCTGACCACTTTAAGAAACTTCTGGGAGAACCACCGAAAGTCAGTGGCCGTCCACTCTCAATAAACCAAATATCAAATACACTGGACATAAACACCAACTCATAAACGCTTGATGTACTCAAAACAACACTCAAAGACTCGCCAACAAAAAATCTCCATGTCTTGACAACATACTAACATTATTGTGGAAATATCCAATATTTTATTACATCCTTGAGTTTTGCATCCATACATGCATACACTATTCGCCGCCTTCAGATTGGCTGAAGGGAGGAATAGTCCCTGTTCCAGAACAGGTGATCTAACAAATGCGGCAGACTATAGGGGTATAATTCTCATGCCAATTGCAGCAAAAATTTACAATAAGCTTTTGCTAAAGACGATTGTCCATACTGTCGATCGACCCCTCCGCAAAAATCAGAATAGATTTAGAAGAGACAGCTCGGCAACTGCTCGAATCCTCTCCATTCGACGAATACTGGAAGAAATGGAAAAAAAAGAAAAGAAAAAAGATCAACAAAGCGGTTACAATCTGTTCTGTTGACTTTCGCAAGAAGTTTGATTTCAGCAACATTGATCTCTTGTTCAAAATCCCCCATCTTTGTGGCATACCCTCCAGAATATTTGAGTCATTTAGAGATCTGTATAGAAACACCACTGCGATCATTGTATCGCCTGATGGTGAGACTGACTCCATTTAAGTTAAAACAACAACTCTACAAGGCGACACACTTTCTCATTTTCTGTTTGTAGTTGTTCTGGACTATGTTCTGTGTATTTCTCTCACAACGTAGAGGAAAATGGTCTCCTTTTGAAACCGCGACTGAGTAGTCGGTTCTCTCCACAATACCTGACTGACCTTGAATTTTCCGATGATTTTCCGATTTATTTAATTATTAATTTATCAATGCATCAATGATGCAGAATCCTTGCTGCAATCACTCGAGCAAGCAACGAACCAGGTAGGTCTCTATAGCAATGTGCGTAAGACAGGGTATATCACAAACTCTCCTGAAGCATCCGAGTTGAATTCATGCAATAATTCATCCAGCAACAGAGCTGAGGACTTCAAATATCTTGGACCTCACATAATGGATTCCCCAAATATCTTGCATGGGATGTGTGTAACAAACTTCAGAAGATTTGGCGCTCGAACCATTCATCCTTATTAAAAGCCCAAACCTTTAGAACACTGTTTTAAGCAGTCCTCCTCTATGGATCAGAAACTTGGACATTATCTGTTCGCCTTGAATAAAGACTGGATGCAACATATATAAATCTGTTTAGAAAACTCCAGAACATCAATTGGAGATCTCAGGCAACTCTTAACACAATTTACTGAAAATTGAGAGCAATCTCTCATAATCTCAAGCCAAAACGTTTACAGTTTGCTAGCCACTGCCACCAAGTGGAAGGGGAAATCGTCTCATCCTTACTCCTTCTGGAGTGGAAAGAGATTGTTAATGGAGTTCCGGCCAACAATAGGAAGGTCGAAGGATAACTGTGATGATGTTGATGATGATGAAGAGGCGAGAAAGTCATCTTCTTCGATAATTCTCTTTGTTTCTGTTTTGCAGATTATTGTAAGAAGGATAATAGATTCCCAAAAATGACGTCAGCATCTGCAAATACCTTCCATGGGATGTGTGTACCAAACTTCACAAGATTTGGTGCTCGAATCGTCCATCTTCTTTAAAATTCCAAACTTTTCGAACACTGTTTTAAGCAGTCCTACTCTATGGATCAGAAACTTGGACATTGTCTGTTAGCCTTGAAAAATGAGTTGATGGAAATACAAATCTGCTTAGAAAAATCTCGAACATCAGTTGGAGATCTCATGCAACTCTTGGCACAATTGACGGAGAACTGAAACCTATATCTGTTAAGCAGAAACAAAAGCGATTCCAGTTTGTAGACCACTGCCAGAGAGCGTGTGGGGAGATCGGCTCATACCTACTTCTATGGCATCCTTCTAGAGTTGTCTTCACGTCAAAGTTGACTTTCCTAGACACCCTGGATCGGGACTCAGGGGTGGACATTGGGGGATCTGGGGACGGCAATGCAGGACCGAACAGTGTGGAAAGGGATTGTAAATGCAATCTCGACCAACCTCAGGTAGGTTGAAGGATGATGATGATGATGATGATGATGATGATATCTTCACCACCTCCTTTCTGTAGCATCCAAATGCATCCACGCATCCTTCTGGGTGATGACTATTTTCCCAAGCAACAATTCCTTTCGCACAGACAAAACTTTGCAGGTCCTGAGAAGATGCTGCCCATGAAGAGAGTGAGAGAGATACGTAAACTGAGATTAAATATTTTTGTCCCAATATGAACTTCTGCATGTTTTTAATTCTTGCGTAATGCTCTACATTGGGCAATTTTCGATGATCCTTACTCTGATGAAGGTTTTCTACGGCCTCTGCTGATCGTTTCTTCCCTATTTTGCGCCTTAAAGCATTCTGATCGACAAATGATGGCCACTTACATCTGACCTTATTTCAAGGGACAAATCGCCACCCTTAAACCAGTTTGCAACAATACGATCAATAACATATTCACTTCCTTCCACTTCCGGAATTCCTCAAGTTACTGCCGAATCTTTGATATTCAGTTTAAATTACTGCCGATTATGAGTTGAAAAATTATCGCTGGCAGGACTATCCCAGACGGCGCATATATTTGATACCAAAGAGTACCTTGATAACGCAATTCAAATCCGACAAACACTTGCTATTTGGCTCTGCTTCCCAGCTGACATTTGTTATCTTTTTCCTATCTGTTGATGCACGAAATTCGTCAAAACTGCAGAAATTTGGATGCTTCTTTCTCCTCTTAAATACCTGCCACCCCTCATTCTTAAAACTTCTGTTAATCTCTTACAAGGCCCAGTATATTACTAAGCTATATTCGTTACTCTTAACATAGAATCACACCTTTTGTGAAGGTGCTGCATTTCCATATTTTAAAAGCAACTTCCCCATTAAAGAATTCCAAGTGTCAAGCTGAGCAAAGTAACAAAACTGAGCACGTGTCAAACAATAAGTGTCCTCCTTTATATCGAAAAAAAAATCATAGTATCATAAAACGTAGACAGTAAGAAGCCACTCCAGTTGTGAAAAAAAAAAATAAGTAGCTACCTTAGTTGATTCCGCTAAAACGAAAACATAGAAATGCGTTCGTTTTTCTTACAGAAGATGTTCTGGTAAACATTTTTTATGAATTGCTTATTAGAGACTTTTTGCTTTATGAATAAAGTAGTGTTACTAAGTGGAACAAATTTTCTTAATAAGCTTGAAATTAAAAAGAAAATGAAAACGTGAATGTTCTGGAAGGGTTTCCTGTTTCTAATATGCTTAGCATATAAATGTTTGGTTTGATTGAATAATTTTATATGGCCACCAGTTAGAAGCGTATTAAAAAAAGCCGTTCCAAATTAGATTTCATTTTCACACGTCAATTATATACAAAGCGTTAGTAATGGCATAAACATAAATAACTGAGTTAAACAAGCTAACAAGCTGTCACTTTTGGTATAGAGCTAATACAAAAAGAAATATGGATAAAAAGAAAAAAGAATAGGATAGTGAGAAAAGGGGTATCTTGGCGTGATTTAATGGTTAGCAAGTTACGACTGGAGAGTTAGTTCGATCCTCATTAGGTGCCCCATACTTTCGGCCTTGTGCCACGTCTAAGCTACGCTTAAAATATCTGTATGGTAGTGAGGTGAAAATTTAACACGCAGCGGATCTACTGTAGGAAACAAACAGAAGAGCAAGAGGAAAGATTCAGTAACCTTTCATTTCGTTACTAAATCTTTAGCCAAAACAAGGCTCAAGAGCTACTGAAGGTAGAGAGTTAAAATGAGATTGGTGTTTGGACGAAGGAAGCATGTGCGGGTTATATATAGGTAAGAAAACAGTTGACCCTAGATGTTAAGATTTTAGTGTTCAGGTAAGCATCATCTTGGTAGTCTGTTCCATGAATTAGCAAGTCGAATAAAGTAGCTTTCCGAATGGTACTTCCTTCTTAACAATGGCTAACGAAGGGAGTGTAGATGAATTGCTCCTGTGTATATATCATGTCGGGTCTTAAATGGAATTACCTGAACTCATGATATTAAGGATTATAGTTTGTCAGAACAATTTCCAAGGAAATAACTATAGAGTAGCGAGGGGCTGGCGACGTTGCGTCTGTGGGAGACGGCTTGTAGGGTTGAAAAGATCCATTACCTCTATGACCGAGTCAAAGCTTTTTAACTGTGTCAAGGCGGGAAACGACAGCTCCAGTCCAGATATTGCAGCAATATGATATTTTTTTGTATGACCTTACTATTCTAATGATAGAGAAGCCTACTTAACGGACTTGTGTGAATGAATGGAGGCAGAATAAAAATGAGTGATAGTAAAAGGTCAAAAGCTATACAGAGCGACAAAAAAAAAAAATGCAATAAAGAGTCATGATCACCCGCATGGTGAAGCGAACTGATACATAAAACAAGAGCGTATCTCCAGTGTCGGGTTACCTAAGGGGTAGCGCGGTCACTGCATTAATTAATGATCTGCAAGCAGAACCTTCTAATAATTACTCATAAGAAGATAATCATTTATGTACATAAATTGAGAAAAGAACGCACTGATCAGCATTAATGAGCTCTGAGAAAGCTTACTAAATATTATTTCATGGCAAAGCGTACCTACATGGACGAAGTTTCGTTGACGATCGGACTCAGAACATAATCGTTGTAATCGGTGAGATTGGGTGTTCTCAAGTCAGGCCATACTGGAATTCGTAATCACGGGATCAAATAAGACACGTGCTCGGAACGTCTTCTTCAGTTTATGATTACAAATTTGCAAATGTTTTGTTCTACAAAGATACGTTTTGCTTTCTTTATCAACTTGATTCAAACTGCCTTTCGAATTAATCTTAGAATTTTGAAGTTGAATTTGTTGAATTTTCAAATTACTCGAGGACGAAAGATCTTTTTAAAATTGTACTCTTTTATTTTTATTCCATGATAAAATCATATACTCCTGTATCTAAAAAAAATACGTCATTTGCTGTCCACATTTTTACCAGTTTTGTCAGTAAATTTGATTCGTTTCCTACGGCTTTTCATCACTTTCCAGTATATTTAAAGCCATAAACTATTTTTCAATTGTAATGTTTTTTTTGTTTTTTTATAGATAATAATGGTTTAGTGATACATGTCTCATTAATTAACCTATAACTTGGCGATTGAAAAGACTTGGATTCATACCTTTATCGAGTATGTTTGCTCGTAAGTGAAATTAAAGAACCTAACTGGAAATGGAACTCAGCTATCCGATTAACAATTCCAAGCCATTATCGCTTCAAAACTTAAAAAAAAAAATGAAAACTGGAGTTAGGCTCTTAAACAGCTTCGTGACATCGAGACTTTCACATGAATTCCATGCAGGGTACCGAAATCCTTTAGAAATATCTAAACTGTCAACTGTAAAAAACGGATTTCTAAGATCAATGTTTAAAAATACTTTTGTACGTGCGAAACTTATGGGCTGTGTTGAAAATTATAATTTTTCAGAACTTGTGAAGTGCCGCGAGAGAATCACATCAGAAACCACATCATTTGAGGACTTTCAACAGTCTCAAGAGTTAAATGGATGCGACGTGTAACTCGAAGTGAATGTGATGGTTTAATCAAGATTTTAACATTACACGCGACTTTAAATAAAAGCTTAGGAAGAACGATAGCAGCTACTAGACTAGAGTAAACTATTTCCCTGAAGGATTGTTTGAAGAGAAAATATTTTCACTATTTACATTATTTGGACTATTTTACTCATCTTTGTCTCCATATTTATTACAACGTTTCGGCCGTTGTACGCTCCGGTCTTCTTCAGGTAGTTGGAATATCGAACAGAACCCTTTATTTCGCGCACTGAGGTAGACTGTTCTAGTTCTACGTGACATGTTTAATGGATATCAGTTATCAGTTATCTCCTGTTAATTCTCCTCTCCATGTTCTTCACTGCCTTAACCGTGTATTGAACTCACACTATTTGGGTCCTGTAACTGAATCTAATCAACGTCTTTATCCATTGTGTCATATGTCATTGAAGAAATCTGGGTATGAATTTCTAAGTATTATAAATCTAATGTCTTCGGCATACAATTTTTTACCAATGCTCATATTGCAATTTTTACTGTCATCATCCATATTTTTACCAGAATTCATATTGCAATTTTTGTTGTTATCGCTTTTCCCTGGCATTCGTTATTACTGGTTCCCATATTGTATTCATTTCTATGCTTGGTCGGCGCAGAGGATTTTTGTGGACTAGCATATGTATTGATTCCTGAAGTTTACGAATTTTCTAATGACAAGTCCCAAAGAGTGTGGTTAAGGCAGTGGAGAACTTGGCGAGGGGAATTAACAGGAGATAACTGATAACTGACATCCTTTAATCATGCCACGTGGAAATAGAACAGTCGCCCCCAGTGAACAAAATAAAGGGTTCAGTTCGACATTCCATCCACCTGAAGAAGACCTGAGCATACAACGACCGAAACGTTGTAATAAATATGGCGAGAAAGATGAGGACAATAGTCCGAATAATGGAAATAATATACATAATACCTCATCTCAGAAATATAGATAGAAAATATTTTATAGAATTCAACCGACAGTAGCACTGGCTGCTCGGTCAATAAATGCTGGGTGTTTCCTTATTAGGAAAGAGTTAATATTACCATTAACTTAAGGAACTGGAATGAAAATAATTTTGAATATATTTTCATAAACATTAATGTGGCGAATAAAAAAAAAAATTATGGGGTTCTTTAGAAATTTTATGAAAATGGCCACGTATTTTTTATAGTATAGACAGACGAACATATTGTAAATGATGGAAAGATTGTTTAGCGCCATTCACTCTCTTATAGAGACAAAATAAATTTGATATAGTTAATGGAAAAATAACTGATGATTCGATACTTAACAATAAACTACTATGTCTTTTGTCATTACCCAGAATACATTTTGGTATTTTTTTTCTTTTTTATCTGTTTTCCCGCCTTTAATGACGGTAATAGTGATCGCTATTGAATGGGGAAACGCTTCTCATGGCATCCTCCATTTTATGACATGCGATAAAATTTCATTTTAATCAATTTAACTCATTATTAATAAGACTGCTTAATGTTCGCAAAATTTTAATTAACGGTTGGGGGGAGGGGTTGCAATTATACACGACGACGGACACTTGAAACTGTTTTGAAGTTTCTGTAATGATGACTTAATTAATAATGTGGTAATAAAAGGAAGGTTCATTTCAAATGCTTTTGCAATATCAATCTTTGCAAGTATTTTATTATATCCTTTGTTTGAGAATTTTGCTAAAAAAATGCAAATCATTTTTTTTAATCGCAAATTAATTCTTTCCCTTCCCCTTTCATGATATTTAAAATTAAAAAAAATAGCATTAGATTTTACAAGTTGCAAGACAGGAATTCATGATTCTCATATCAGTAGAATTCTTAAATTTTTGGCCATATTTCGTGGTTGAATCCATTATATACATCTCGTCAGTGCTTGTATCTAGTTTATAACAAGTGTTGTATGTCAAAGTAAATTTAAATTGACTGGATCTTTTTTTTTCTGATTATCAGCAAAGTCGATAAAATCGTCTGTTATGTTTTGCATTTCTCTCTGAGTAGTAGTAGTAGTAGTACAGTTCTCCGTGTCTTGAATAGCCACCCCATGTTCGCCAGTTGTTCTCTATTTATATTTGTCTATCTAATTTTCATAAGATACTACAACAAGAATTTCAAAAGTGAACTTTCGGGGACTAGAGTCGTTTTCTTCCGTCTTGATAAATTATTAAGAGAATATTTTCCGTATCGTACCTATACGTGTACATATGGCTAGTAACAAAAATTCTTCAGTTTCCTCGGTACGTGTTATATATCATGGGGGGGGGCTTAGCCATTCCCGCTTTAAGCGGAATATTTCTACTGTAATTTAGTCTTAGGATGTACTAAGAGAAGTTTGGTAACTATAGACGAAATCAAAGGTAGGATTCTCGAATGCTGATGCAAAATTAGTGAAATTTTGTTCGCAGGACCTATTCATTATCTGTCTATATTTCTGAGATGAGGTACTATGTACACTATTTACATTATTCGGACTATTGTCCCCGTCTTTGACGCCATATATTACCACCTGAAGAAGACCGGAGCTTACAACGGCCGAAACGTTGTAATAAATATGGCGACAAAGATGAGGACAATAGTCCGAATAATGTAAATAGTGGGCCTATTCTTGTCAGAAATATTTGAGTATTTCACGTAAGTGTCGGATGTTGTGAATGGTTGGCGGAACAAGAGTGGAGGCCTTCACAAAAAGAGAAAAAACCGTTAACAGCCTCACGGTATAAGATGTTTTGGAGAGCCATGATCGCCTGTGTCCTGGATGGACGCGGTACATAGAAAAATAAATCGGTGTTCGAACCAAGAAATAATACCAATTGTTTGAATACTGATTCCTTGGATACATAAACCACTCTAGATATGCTGAATCGGTGCAACCCGGTCACCTTCAGCCATATTTTGCCCCGTATGTATTTTTGCTGTACGAAGCTATGCTTGTTATTTATCAGTTTTCCGAAGTTAGATAAGAAATCTGTAGTAAGAGGCTGTTTGGGCGTAGAATATACCGATGTCATGTCTTAGCGTTGAGTCTAAGTCATCCCCACAAAAGATTTCGGGTATAGACGACCATTATTTGGCAACAGGCTCAAAATTCTTATCAAAATTGTTCCCAAAATAATTATTTCCATTTTGTCTTAAGAATATCCTTGGAAATGTGGTTCAGTGAAGTAATTAAAAACATGTTCAAAACTGCGTAAAATGTGGAAAAATAAATTGAGTGCATTGCTAGGCCTGCTGCTCGTTGATTCACATTGTCGTGCTATACAAATTTTGGCGCCGGAATCTATTTTACACACACACACACACACACACACACACACACACATATATATATATATATATATATATGTATGTATTATAAAGAAGTAATCACACAAAGAATTAATCAGTAAAGTTAATGCAATTAATGGGGAATTAACTTCGCTAACAGAGTTAATAAATCGTTAACTTCCTAACTACTCTTTGAATGACGTGATCCTGATGTTTAAAATTGTAAGATGGATTAGATTTTCCGTTGATGCTAGTACTTTTGAAAATCAACATATTTTCATCTTCAAGCATTAGTATTTTTTCCTTTCAGGTAACTTCCAAGACGAAAGTAAATGTATTGCAGGTAGAAAGATATGTTTTAAGAGTATTTTATTTCTTAACGGTTACATAATTCTGGAGCATGTATTTTTAAATTCTTGATCAGATCTAAAGAAGAATCTGCAGTGTTATTGGGCCTGACTTGGTTTCATGGCTTTTCCCCCACGGTAAAGTAGCTTGTCTCTACCTTTACTACAAATAATTTCATGGCAATTGTTCCGAAGGGTTTTCCTCTTTGGTACTTCGTCTTTATGAAGCTAGAATTCTCATTTTATAGTTGAAATTGCTAACTGTAAGTCCTATGCTAACGGTTACTTTTTCTCTCGTACTCCTCGATGGTATGATTCGCTTCAGTTTTCTTGCTTTCCTGTCAACTTTGATCTCCAATAATAATTAACATGTAACGTCCATTGCTAACTTTTGTTCTTTTATTGTTCCTTCTCCTTAATAAAGTTTTACTTTTTCTCGTATTCTCTCACACTCCGTAACCTGAGGCGTCTTAACAGATTTATTGGCATGTTTGGGTGAAAATGACTTAAGTTTTTTTTTTTTACACTGAAGCTTGATTCAGTCTAATGATACATACCGAATTTCGATGACCCAGATTTTGTCGCCGTGCCAAGAAAAAGTTCAGACGAAACACGGACGTTAAATGTAGATCAAATTTGCTGAAAATAATTGAAACGAATGAAAAGTAAAATGGTGAAAAATAGAAAAAAAAAGAAAAGAAATACTTTAAATAAAAATTTCTAATTTTACGAACATTATAAAAATTTGCAATGTCGGAGCTGATAAACTTATGTTAAGCCGTTATCAGTATCCATTCTCGGGTCAACAGATATGCAAATATTTTTAAAAAATATGCTATATTTTCAGAGATAAAAATTTAATTTCTCTTTAGCGCGAATACATTTTTTTTTTAAATTTGAAGCAGATAAAAAACTGAGTTAATTATTCTATTTAATTAAGATAACATTTGAAAATTAAAAAAAAAAATATTCTAGCTACATATTAGCTGCCTAACCGGCTTTTATCGCAAAGCTAAATGAGATCGAGTCAAGGATAAAACTAATAATAGAAAACGGTATTGCAACGTGACAGACGTGTTTTATTTTGATTGTGATGCTGTTGGCTTGGACATGTAAACAGCATGCCGGATGGGAATATTCCGAAGGCCCTTCTATATGGAGAATTTGCCATCGGCAAGACGGTATGAGGACCGCCTCATCTTCGCTTCAAGGACTTCTGCAAAAGAGACACGGGGGTGATGGGCATGGATATCGAGAGGAGGGAAGACATCACCACTATCGTTCACACTGGGGACACAATTTACACCGAGGACTGGAGCAGCGAGGAGGAGGGCAATGGAGGCTTGCCTTCAGAGAAAACGGAAAGAAACAATCAAGACAACATCAGGGATGCTAATGTCAAAAGTACTCGGAATGAATGACTATGTATCAACTAATTTTCTATCTTTAATAAGAATACTAAGAAACGTGTCTGGGATTATAAGAGGATCCTATTGAAAGTAAGTAGACAAAATATCTAAATTATTCAATGAGACATGTATAAATGAAAACCTGCTGCCTAAATCTGTGCAGTATATATATATATATATATATATATATATATATATATATATATATATATGTAATGAGGTCGAAAATAATGTAAATTCTAACGTTCACGGCTTTAATTCAAAAGAGGGATTGATACCAAGGGTGGAACAATAAAAATTATTATTATTTTCATTCTCATTACATTCATATATTCTGTTTCTATTAATGTTGTGCACTTTTTCTAACAATTCAAACCACAAAGATGGACAAAATCGATTCGGCATTTTGCTGAAGAATATTCCCCTCCCAAACAAACGAGAGTACTTTCAGAACCTAGTCCTAAAACCTGAAGACATAATCAGGAGAATGAAATGGAGGGCCTACTTCTTCCCTATGGACCGGAAAAAAAAACAAGAAATCCCCAACACAATGCACACATATGGATTTATAAACTTAAAAACGTTACCTCATCGACCAACTACAGATATTTGAAATGGATCTTTTTTTATATTATAAACAATATTAGCTTCCATATTAACAAGAACAACTTTCAAAAACACTTAGAAACGGTGGTCAGATAAATGAACCACTCAAATGGAATATTTTTAAAATCGTATAAGATTGCAGTTTTTTATAAACTTGATCCAAAGGAATAAAATTATTTATTTAAAAAGGATTTAATGAAGAATTACAAGAAGGTAAATACCGACAACTACAATTATATAAACATCATCAATTCATTGGATAAATAGATTACGGATTAGCGTTTCGATTAAGGAAACGTACGTTCTACTTTAAGACTATAAACCCGATTTCCCCAGTTAACTACCTACAAGGATTATCAACGCAACTAAACCTGAAATCAAAAGAATCAGCAAAACGATCCTAGAAAAAATAAACAAGCAGATTAAAAGTAAACTCGATCTCATCCAATGCGTCGGCACTACAGAAGTGATTGACTGGATTAAAGGCCTTAACAACAAAAGCAAATGTATTTTCATGCAATTCGACAATGTCGACTTCTATCCATTCATATCCAGAAACCTAGTTGAAATGGCTTTGGAGTTTGCCGAATACTTCTAAGGATGAAATCGGCATCATCCTAAATTGCAGAAAGTCAATAAAAATCCATAACAACGAACAGTGGATAAATAATTTTGATGTATCTATGAGATCATTGGATTCTGCTGAATCATTAGATTTAGTCGGGCTATTTTCTTTTTAAGAATCTTACTGAGTATGATGAATTTAACTTAAATGATATAGGGCTTTATAGAGATGATGGTCTAATAATAGTAAATAATTCTACTGGGAGTAAGGTAGATAAGCTGAGAAAATGGATTCTTAGAGTGTTTAAATCTTTACATCTCAAAATAAAAATGCAATTCTAACATTAGACAAGTGGATTTATTAGATATAACCTTAAACTTAGCCCTTAACAATTTCTAATCTTTCTTGAAAATAAAGCTAGCCACATTTATATAGATCCTAATTGCAATCACCCAACGTCGTCTATTAAGCATATCCAATCATCTGTTGAACGTCTTATCAACCAGCACTCCTCTAAGAATTATTCGATAAACACAAAAATTGTTTATAACAAAATCCTTACTGACAGTGACTACTTCTGAAATTAATTATGTGGAATACTATAGTTACTCTAGAAAGAAGAATAGAGGGAAGAGAACAATTTGGTATACAGCTCCCTTCAATAAATTAGACCATACCATTTTATATATGTGTTCCATCTCATCAATAGAAACCCCAATAATATTAAATTGTATGTTGAGTCCACTAGGGATTCTTTTAAGGATCGATATTATAACCACATATCTTCTTTTACTAAGGCATGCGAACGCAATATAACTTCACTTTCTAAATATTTTTGGAAACTGAAGAGAAAAAAATCTCCTAAGTTTAAACAGAAAATCCTCAACCAAGCCAGAAGTTGCAGATCTCTGAACGAACCATGTTTTTTTTTTATCTCTGCAGGAAAAATATGTATTACTGAGCTATTGAATAGCAGTCAATTATTCAATCAAATATTTGAAACTAATGTTTTTTGTAGGCACATTAAAGATCTAACATCACAATCTTGCTAAACTTTTAAATTTATAAATCACGTCCTTTATATATTTTCTACCTTCTTATATATTTTACTGCTGATTATGGTTCTAAATTGTTTCTGCACATATATTACACTAGCAACAGTGCCAAATAAATTGATTGATATCCATACGTATTCTATAAATTACACAGTTCGATAATTGGTTTATAAAAATTATATTAAAATTCCATACTTTATATGTCTTTTTACTTATATCTTAATCTCTGAACTAAAATTTATTGTAAAAAACCCAGGTATTATGTATTTAACAAAAAAAAAAAAAACAAAACAAAAAAAAAACAAATAAACAAATCCACTTAAATGACCATTTATTAATTTACTTGATAGATTCATTCCGGAAAAAATAACAGGAACTTAAGCATAAATTTGCGTAATTCAGCTCTAGTTTTGTTTTAAGATTCCCGACCCTTCAACGAAAAAAAAAAGAAGGTGGCTTCAATTACTACTATGGCCTTCCACTCTATTTATTTCCCCTTTCTCCTTAATCGTTTTTCCTCTTTTGTATTTCCATATTCTTTCTATCTCTCTCTCCTGTTCCTTGAGAGTTTTGGCGCACTTTTCTTAGATTTCTGACCGTTGCACAGTATTAAATGCTGTAGCGGACACTTCCGATTTGTTTTGAAACTCTGAGTTTTACGCCCTTGGATTAACGCCTCAAAATTACTTCACCTCAACATTAATTGAAACTGCTAACAACATAATATTGTCTTAATCTGTCACTCCTTTTCCTTTCTCCTATCTCCTTTTTCTTTACCCTTCTCCGTTTCCTCTTAAGGTGTCTCTCCGATAGCTTTTTTTTTCCATATGAGGCTAGCTTGTAAATAGAATTGTTCATAGCCATTTTTTGTTCTCAGCAGTCGAGACGCAGCCGCCTCGAAACAAGGATGCAACCTTTTAGTGAGCGAGTTGTTTTTTGTCAATATGTAAAAATTATATATATATATATATATATATATATATATATATATATATATATATATATATATATATATATATAAAGAAAACCTCTATTACTATTGATATTAAATGTAGATCCACTTTTTCATGAGACATGTAATTACTCAGATATTCACATATTAAACGGTGTCAATTTTGGTGGGAAACCATATATATATATATATATATATATATATATATATATATATATATATATATGTGTGTGTGGGGGTATTTAAGGGCAATCCTTCTTTCATGCACATTTCATTGAATACGACAAATAAAATAATGTGGTTTGATTTAGTTTTTATACAATTTGTCATGTTACTTGTAATGTTTTTCTTTTCGGATGATAAATTATATTAAAGCTGTCCAATTGTTCTTTTTATCCGAGCGCTTTTGGCTATACATTTAGCTATTTTCAAGATTGAAATGTATTAACGGTTAACAAGAAATAGTTTGTTATATGCATTTATTTATATAATGTTTTCATATTAGGGTACTTTTTTTTCTTTAATAAGAATACTAAGAAACGTGTCTGGGATTATAAGAGGATCCTATTGAAAGTAAGTAGACAAAATATCTAAATTATTCAATGAGACATGTATAAATGAAAATCTGCTGCCTAAAAATATATATATATATATATATATATATATATATATATATATATATATATATATATATATATATATATATAAATGTAATGAGGTCGAAAATAATGTAAATTCTAACGTTCACGGCTTTAATTCAAAAGAGGGATTGATACCAAGGTGGAACAATAAAAATTATTATTATTTTCATTCTCATTACATTCATATATTCTGTTCCTATTAATGTTGTGCACTTTTTCTAACAATTCAAACCACAAAGATGGACAAAATCGATTCGGCATTTTTAAATAAATTAATTAATAAATAAAAATTACTTAATCTGAGAAATGAATTAGCTGTTTTTGCAGAAAGTGCCATAAATATTACTTAAATAATATTTAAATATAAAAGTTTAAAAATCGTAATATACATATACTTTGATATGGAAAAATAATTTTACTTACTATAAGTAATTTCAAATACATTTCTTTCTGTTATAAAGTAATATAGTCTATTAAAAGTAACAATGAAAATATTTTAAAGTTGTAATTAAAATTTTAGTTAAATATATTAATTCTAACCTAAACTGCTTTTACTTAGTACTACACGCACTTAAGAGAAT